>MJUT01063105.1:172631-184600 GCA_002080005.1 Gigantidas platifrons
GTTATGGGTGGGAAAAGGGGGAGGTTTATGGTGGGGATAGGGGATGGTTTTGTTGGGAAAAGGGAGAGTGTTATGGGTGGGTGAAGGGTGGTAAGAGGGGGTGAGTTAAGGGTGGGAAAAGAGGGAGGGTTATGGATGGGAAAAGGGGGATGATTAAGGGTGGGGAAAGGGGAGGGTTATGGTGGGTGAAGGGTGGGGAAAAGGGAGAGTGTTATAGGTGGGAAAAGAGGGAGGGTTATGGATGGGAAAAGGGGGAGTATTAAGGTGGGTAGAGGGGGAGGGTTATGTTGGGGAAAGGGGGAAGGTTATGGTGAGAAAAGTGGGAGGGATTTGGTTGGGAAAAGGGGGAGGGTCATGAGTAGGAAAAGGGGGAATGTTATGGTGGCTAAAACGGGAAGGTTTAAGGGTGGGAAAAGGGGGAGGGTTAAGTGTGGGGAAAAGGTGAGAGTTAAGTCTGGGAAAAGGGGGAGGGTTACGGGTGGCTAAAGCGGGAGGGTTATGGGTGGGAAAAGGGCGAGAGTTATAGATGGGGAAAGGGGGAGGGTAATGGGTTTGAAAACGGGGCATATTTTCAATAGAAAAAAAATTATGGGGCTTTCATACGGTTTTTTTTAATGAAAATTATACTAGATTGTAACATAAAAAAACCCAGAAAAATTACAAAAAAGGTATTCCTTACTTTTTCAAAACTGTGCAGCAATAAAAAAAAAAAGTCAATGGTTTCAAAGCATAACCTTGTCCAAATATCCATATACCCTTGGCTAACTGGACGCTTCCATACTAAAGTAAAAAAAAGTTTTTTCTTAAATTTAATGCCAAAATAAGGGGGCAAACTGACTATTTTGTCCCCCTCAACTTTTCAAAGTGGAGAGGGCAATTGCCCCTAGCTCTTTCACCCATGAAATAATTAGTAAAGTTCGAACTGCAGACTTATATGGAGCATACGGTCCGGATTTTTAATTGTCTTTGTGTTACTCAATTTTCTGGGTATTCGTAATTTTTTGTCGGCCATTAAATTGATATTTGTCTTTTTGTCATGTTATACCGGTATATTTATATCATATATTGACCCTTTAAGACTATTTTAGTATTTAAGCGGAGGGACAGTAGCTCGTAAAAAAAAAGTTTTATGAATCACGAAAACATTAACAAATTTTTATACGCCCGTCTGGAGACGGGCCGTATTATGTGATTGGGTATGGCGGGCGTCCAGACAGGTTTCCGCACGATAACTTTAGTTCTGTATATTGGATCTTTACCAAATTTGGCCACATGATTCCCCTGTAGAAGGGAAATAATCCTATGTATTTTGGGGTCATTAGGTCAAAGGTCAAGGTCACCGTTACTATAAATATAATTTTTGACAACAGGGTCGTTTCCGCACGATAACCTTAGTTCTGTATAATGGATCGTTACTAAACTTGGCCACATGATTCCCCTGTGGAAGGGGAAGAACCCGATTTATTTTGGGGTAATTAGGTCAAAGGTCACCGTTACTATAAATAGAATTTTTGACAACAGGGTCGGTTCCGCACGATAACTTTACTTCTGGATATTGGATCTTTACCAAACTTGGCCACCTGATTCCCCTGTGGAAGTGGAAGAACCTTATTTATTTTGGGATCATTAGGTCAAAGGTCAAGGTCACCGTTACTACAAATATAATTTTTGACAACAGTGTCGTTTCCATATAAGTTTAGTTCTGTATATTGGATCTTTACCAAACTTGACCACATGATTCCCCTGTTGAAGGGGAAGAACCCTATTTTGGGGGTCATTAGATCAAAGGTCAAGGTCACCATTACTATGAATATAATTTTTGTCAACAGGGTCGTTTCCGCACAATCACTTTAGTTATGTATATTGGATCTTGATCAAACTTGGCCACATGATTCCCCTGTAGAAGGAGGAAAACCCTATTTATATAGACGGGCGTATTTTGTAATGCACACATTTCTTGTTAATGAATATTATTACCTGATATAATCAGTGGCAATAAATACACAATTTAAACATTTAACCATCCTATGGTGAAGATTAAAATACATGTACATTTTACAGTCCTTTGTATAAGATGCTTTTGAAATACTTGTTTGAGTGTTTTATTTATATGTGTGTGTACTTTGTGTAACATTACAATCATTATGGCTTCTATAGTACAAGGCAGTACATTTCAATAAAGTTGAAAAGATGTCAGTTCCAATCTGACTGGAANCTAATCTATGAGTTGTTTAATGTGTGCTTGATCATATTGACTGTATTAACTAACTTCAACTAAGCAACTTGGGTACAAGTCCCTAGCTTAATGAAAGTTTTGAAGGACTGCTCCTTTTTCAGTGTGATTTTTATACCACCACAGAAATGTTGTTGTGGTGGTATTATGTTATGGGTCTGTCGTCATCAGTCTGTAGACAAAATGGTTTCCTATCTCATTGGTGGTGTAATGGTTAGCATGCTCGCCTTGAGCGTGTTAGATCCATAATGGTAATAACAAAATTACGAATACCGAGCAATCTTCCAAAGGGAAAGGCAAAACTAATAAGTCAACAAACAAACAAAATCAGTCAACAACCGGAAAACTGGGAAAACCGCAATGGTCCTGACTTGGTACAAGCATTTCCAAAGAAATGGTGGGTTGAATAAGATTTTACGGCGCCAAATCTCCCGTTTTCATTATGGTTAAAAGGTTCCGGTTGTCACTATAACAGCATTTATAACAATACTGGGACAAAAAAGGTATAATAGTAGTCAATGAAGTACTTTATGGAAATCCATCGTTTATTATCGTCTTTGCAGAATGGTTTAACTAAACGTCATCTTACACAATTTGATTTCTAATGAGATGTTAAATGACGTCATGTCTAAACCATGATTAATTAATCCTTATCTTTATACATTTTCCATATTTACTTTATGAAAATCCATCGTTTATTATCGTCTCTACAAAGACAGAATATTTTTCGACAAGATCTTGGTATCGGAATATAAACTTTTTAAGAGATCGAATAAGGCAAATCTTTTAATAGCCATGGTCCAAAAGACTGTTTCTCAGATAAAGATGACGTTTCAAGAAATCCGAATAATTGCAACTGGCCCTTGCATAACGAATCAATTGCGAGCTGTAAACACCATATGCAGGAGAAGCTGGTATATGGCTGCACATATTTGGAAAATTTATGATTTTAAAATTGAAGTCATCCCGTTTATCATAAATTTTAGTACTGAGTTGACCACTGTCGTGAAATTCGAGGTATAAGTCCAAAAATGATGCGGACGAAGCTGTATCTGTGGTCTCTTTAATTTCCAGCTCTTGAGGATATATCAATGAAAGAAATTCTGCAAATCTAGGATAATTGATAGATAAAACATCATCAATATACCTGTATGTGAAATTAAAGGCTCTAGCTTCATGAATCTTCTTATCTTTTACAAGATTTTAAAGAAACTCGGACGAGTATAAAACTAAATCGGCTAGAAGAGGGACACAATTCATACCCATTGGTATGCCGACGACCTGCTGAAACAGTGCCCCTCCAAAGGAGACAAATATGTTTTCAATGAGGAACTCCAGCATACTGAACACTTGTTCCTCGGAGAAGCATGGGATAGAGCTCCAGTATGGTCAACCAAAGACTATAAAATTGGTATTTGTTGCTTCTCTGCTAAGCATGCAGCATTAAGGAGTAAGAACAAAGACTGGCCGGCTAGGAATCAGAATATTCATTAATGTGGCCGAGTAAAGCGACATGTCTTCCCACAGACTGTTGTTTTCTTTATTAGACACCAACACTTTTATTAGTGAAAAGGGGTGGGGGGTGTTTGGGATTTTTTAATGTCAGTAGAGAATCCAATTTTTGTTTTCACACAGGTAGATAAACAAATATGCATGCATGCATATGAGACATAGTTCCAATATTACACTGTGTATCATCTGTACACTGGAAATAGCTACCACTGAAGCGTAGGATAATATTTTACATTCACAACAGGTAAGAAATAATAGAATTTTAAGGATTAAAGCTGTATATTTGAATAACATGGCGTTTATTATAGGTCCGGGAATAGTATTTCGTGACATTTAACGAACACTTTACAAGATCAGTCCTGTAATTGATTAATATTCGAAACGTGTACTTACGAAAATTGCTCTTTCCTGGCATTTAAAGATGATACTAAGAGTAGCTAATCCAATTACCAGTGTATCAAAGGGGATATAATTTCAGATGTTCGTCACTAAATTTTACTTTTCCGGTTACGTTTTATTCATGGAAAGCGTATACATCATTTTATTTCGTAAATCTTTGTGAGGGAAAGTTGTTTTCTGAAGTACTAGCTGAGCATTATGCACGCATCAAATAATTTTTAGGAAGTTCCTTTATTTTATCAGCCCAAAAAGTATAAGCGGTATTTATCTGGAATCTGCCATATTAACAGTTTCAATGAAAACTTTGTGCTTTCGCAGTAAAAGGACTTCTTACTTACCTTGACAACTTGTAAATTGGTGTGTTACTCTACAGTGGTAGCTATTTCCCGTGTACAGATGATACACAGTGGTAACTATGATATTAAATATGCAATCTATTGCAGATAAACGTGAATGATTTGTCATTATTATGAAACAAAACAACCTTCGTCAATCCGATTTTTTTAATTTTAGCGTTTGTTAAATTTAATTACTTACAAATGCTTCCTGCAACAGTTTGGAGAAAATTGTACGCTTCAATAAAGATTTCTTTAAAAAAAANCACTTTTCAACTCATTGAACTTTTAAGTGCATCTGTGTCTAAAATGTTTGAATGGTTTACACTCTTGATAACCTTCCATATACAGCTGGTATTGCTCTTAATTTCCAGATAAACATAATTGTGCTTTAAATTGTTTTACCTTCTTTGTGTTTACATCTTTCGTTTTTATGACGATACATTAAGATTCAAGTACAAGTATAATAATCTACTATTTTATCTTCATGTAGAACTACAATATTACTCATTGTATTTAGAAAAAACTAGAGGCTCGGTGGGCTGAACCTGTGTCGCTCACCTTTCATTCTACTTTGAAGAAACTTTATACAGAACCTTCCATAGGTGCTTCCTACCAATTTTTGTTCCTTTGGCTACTCGGTTTCAGAGAAGATTTATTTTTAGAAATTGACCAATCAGAAACAAGAATTGCCTGTGGCGGCCATGTTTGTTGATGGATCAGGACGAAGTGAGCAAGCTTTATAACTGACCTTCCATAGATGCTTCCTACCAAGTTTTGGTTCATTTGCCCAAGCGATTTCAGAGTAGAAGATTTTTGATAAATTGACCAATCAGAAACAAGAATTTCCTGTGGCAGCCATGTTTGTTGATGGATCAGGACGAAGTGAGCAAGCTTTATAACTGAGCTTCCATAGATGCTTCCTACCAAGTTTTGGTTCATTTGCCCAAGTAGTTTCAGAGGAGAAACTTCTAAGAAATCGACCAATCAGAAACAAGTATTGTCTGTGGCGACCATGTTTGTTAATGGCTAGGGACGAAATAAGCAATCTTTATATTATAAAGATATATAGATGCTTCCTAACAAGTGTCGTTTCATTTGGACGAGTGGTTTCAGAGGAGAAGAATCAACCAATCAGAAACAATTAATTGACTGTGGCGGCCGTGTTTGTTAACGGATCGGGACGAAATGAGCAATCTTTATAGATGCTTCCAATAAATGCATATAGAAGCCATAGATGCTTCCTACCAAATTTCGATTCATTTCGCCAAGGGGTTTCAGAGGAGAAGATTAAAATGTGAAAAGTTAACGGACGACAGACGACGGCCACCAAGTGATGGCAAAAGCTGACATCTCCTTTGGCAACGTGAGCTAAAAACCACTCGGCTAAAACACGTGCTTGTATGAAGATGTTAATTATTAAATAAAATATTTATCAAACATTTTATTTTTTTAAATGATAATTTTCTAGACATAGTCTTAGATATCGAAGAGCAATATTTCAAAAACACCTTATCTGTTTAAAAGCATTTATAGTATAACAGCCCCTTTCCAAATATCAATGAAACTGTGCACTTGTCCAGCTGACGGTTACAATAATAAATGTCAAAATATCATGTTGATGATATGGACACATAAAATGAGTGAGCGAGTGATTGTTGTTTAACGCCAATTCAGCAATTGTTCAACTATATCATGGCGAGAACAAGTTTATGTTCAATGAGATGGTGATGAGGACGGCTTTGCACTAGACTAACACGCTGAGTTTGATTTTTATAGTGCTAGTTCACTGAAACAACAGTCCGCGGGTAGAAATATCGCTCCACTCGGACACATTATTCTGATTCCGAGCCAATCAGTCTTTGCTCTTTCTCTTTAATGCTGCGTGCTTAGCGGAGAAGCAACGAATACCAATTTTATAGTATTTGGTTTTACAAGACCGGGGCTCGACCCCACATTCACATAAAATGACTAAATAAGACTAGTTATGCAAAAGTAAACAGTGAAATATTATACGATATATTATGGAAGCACATATGGTACACCCATTGTTGAGCTAGTTCTGAACTAATATGTCAGAAAGTCTTGTTCTTTTTTCGTACCACATTTATTTTTTCTATATGTAAATTATAAATTAAATATATTTCCCCTATATAAGCTGCACAGAAATGATTTTTGCATAACGAAATGTATATGTTTATCTTCCATTTAGCGAATATGTATATTTTAAAATCTTCCATAATCTATTTATTTAATTTAGTTACATGAAATAATTCAGAAGAACTTCAGGGGAGGATCCAGTAGTGGGGCAAAGGGGTCCGTCCTCCTTTAGGAACCAAAAACCTTTTTACATGTTTGTCATAGATCAAGAGAAGAAGGTAGTCCGAGATTCCTTTGCTGTTCGACGACTGTTTACATCTTGCTGTTGTCGCTGAACGTCAGAGCGCTTGCCATAAACAAAACAGCGGATTTTCCTCACACACTCGAGAGAGACACATTTTCACGTTTTGTGACTATCAGATTTTATTTTCTATCCAAAACCCTTATATAAATCGCTTCACCAATCATTTTTCTATTAATTCATAACCATCTTACCCTCAGAAATTGGTGTTACACTCCATTACAGCACAATTTCCCCAGACCATATGATTTCGTCATTTTGAACACTGACTGACATTTTGAAATATTTGTCACATGACTTCGAGAGAACTACTATTACCGCAATGTATCATGGGAGATGATTTGCATATATGATCTGACCTTGTCCAAAATAGGGGGAAACGTAAGACATGCTCTTTCCGAAGCCCGCGGATAACACTGCCAAATGAATCTTTTCTATCCAACATATTTTGTATTATTTCCTTCTGCTCTGATTTGAGCTGTAGATGGAACTGTTTGTCCTGCAGAATACGCTTTATATCGTCTTGTATGTTTGTTTACGTATGCCTTTTTGGCGCACTGCATTTAGTATCTCCTATCATGCAATGCATTGCTGTCATCTTTCAGTTAGTATCGCGAGATCACAGTGAAATGACCAAATCATCGGGTGTAAGGAAAAAACGTGNTGTAATCGAGTGTAACACCACTCTCTGAGGGTAAGATGGTTATGAATGAATAGAAAAATGATTGGTGAAGCGATATATATTAGGGTTTTGGATAGAAAATAAAATCTGATAGCCACAAAACGTGGAAATGTGCTACAGTTGAGATGCGAAGGAAAATCCGCTGTTTTGTTTATGGCAAGCGCTCTGACGTTCAACGACAACAGCAAGATGTAAATAGTCGTCGAACGGCAGAGGAATCTCGGACTAGAGAAGAAGGGTGTATAGCCAAAATGCTAAAATAACTAAACCTTACCACACTGGAAGAAAGACGAAAACACCAACGTCTCATATTCTTCTACAAGGTGGGAGAGGGGCAGATACCAGCGCCTTCATCTGACTTCACAACAAGGAACGAAGGAAAAAGACAGATTAGTCTAAAGAAGTTTGACAACTGCATATCTACAAATATTGTAACTAGACAATCACGAATCAAAAGTGTAAAAGTACCAGAAGCCAGGTCAGAACAGTATAAAAACTCTTTCTTTGTTAGCACGGCTATAGATTGGAACAACCTAGAAGCACAGGAATCGGAAATTTTATCAATATGATGAGAAATACGTTATAAATTACCAGTGAAGTTTCACTCACTACGTTCGTCACTGCCCATATAACGAATCCGGGTCCGTTCGCCCTAATTCCCGTTCGCCCTATTACCTGTTCGCCCTGATACCTGTTCGCCCTGGGTCCGTTCTCCCTAAAGGTGGGTCCGTTCGCCCTAATAGTGGGTTCGTTCGCCCTAATAATTATAATTATGTAGGGTATTAAAAATAATAGAAAAATAAGTGATATTTAATTGCTTATAGATAATAAATTGAGAAATTATAAATATGCGGCATGCTAAAGTGTACAGTCAATGGACATAGGTATTCGTCACTCGAATTTTTGGGGCTTAAAAAAATCGCAAGTAGTATAGCCTCAAACGCAGAGCTACATTGTAGGTCGTTTCCCCATTATCGCCGGTCAGAGAGTCATCTTTTTACTTATTGAAATAATTCAATATATGATGATTTTATCGAATAAATCTATCTATCTATAAATTTCAATTAAGTATTTCAAATAGTATACGTAATAATTGCTTGTAAATAACTTTAATTAATTTCCATATTTTTTACATATCATTACTTCTATAATCTAAATTAAAATATCCATTATGTTCTTTAAACTACGTTTTAATAATCAGGGCGAACGGACCCACTTGTAGGGCGAATGGACCCAGGGCGAACGTGTAGTTAGGGCGAACGGACCCGATACCAGCAAAATCGACCTCGAGACTACAAATTTAGGTATCAATATAATATAGAATTGCATTAAACATTGATAGAAATAATGGTTGCCACGTTTTCTCGTGTAATAATACATCCTTTTCGACAGAATCTGGAAATCCGATAGTTCCATCTTCTAGACATTCCTTTAGTTCCGAATCGTTGTAAATTTGCGCATCAGACATTGACTCGAATCCACCCATATCTATCCACAAGAACTTATAATCTGCATCAACCAAAGCAAGAAGCACGACCGAGAAGAAACCCTTGTAATTATGGAACAATGACCCAGTCTTTGGTGGGCATCTGATAGCAACGTGTTTGCCATCAAGTGCACCGCAGGCATGTGGAAAATTCCATCGTCTCTGAAATTCCTCAGAAATGACACGCCATTCATCTTGTGTTGTAGGACATGATATAGCTTCATGTTTATATTCGTCAACAATTGCCTGGCACACTTCCGGAATAAATACAGAAATCGTGTTCCGTGCAACTCTGAAGTCGTACTGCAAAGTTGGATACTTTTCACCTGACGCTAAATGTCGAATAGTGAAAGCTAGCTTGAGGCTCGGTTCCAATGCTTTCCTTAGGCGTGTGTCTACTCTTCTAATTCTAGGTCCTACCCTGTTTAATAATTCATCGAACATTTCCGGTGGCATCCTAAGAAAATTGAAGAATGACTGTTGATCTTCCATCCTTAACTCTTCCGTCAATCTATCGTAATATCCAAACTGCAGTCTTCTTTCCGCAAGGACGTACCCAACATGATCTTCGTTGTCTTATATGTCGCCTCATTCGTCTCCTTAACAATAAAATTGCAAGTTGTGCATCTAGAAGGGCTTGTTGTCCTTGAAGTAGCAAATTATAAAGCATGTATTCGTGACTCATTTTACAACGTTTTTATGTAAAATGATTATCTGAATTCCGTTTTTATACAGAATACATGTCAATAGTACATAAGTACTGGGAACCTGTCGAAAATGTTGCATAAACATATCAAGAACTTGGAGATCGTGATAGGGTCGTACTGCAGTCTTCTACAACGTACTACGAACTTATCACAGTTTTCGTAGAAACTTGGTATGGACGTAATGAAAACTTGATACACGTAGCACGAACGCAGTGGCAACTAATAAGAACGGCATACAATCGTTTGCCGTCCGCGCTACGTCAAATGGGACCGTGGCAAGTTTATGTTGCGTATCCATCACGTCCTCTCGGTTTTTACTAGGTTCTCATCACGAATGTACTACATCCTATCTGCGCTAGGTCCTTGCTACGGATTTTTTAAACATGTTCAAAATTCTGTCACGTCCTTGAAGTCCTTTAAGACCATAATACGTCCATACCCGTTTGCACTACGGTTCCGCTGCGTTGTAGACGTTCTTGGTAAGTTCACCTAATTTTTCGCAATTTGTAATGAACGTAGTGTGAACTTGGTCTAGTGTGACGGGGTATTACAAAATATAACGACATAGCCATAGTCCAATCTATCTTTTAAAACTCAAGAATGTCGTGCCATTTGCTTACGCTTGCGTATGATTTTTGTCAACAGTTATCGATTTCCTGTTCACTGAATCAATCAGCTGACCGAGTTATTGACGTCACAGTGAAATGACATACATTTCTAAAAACTGTTTGTGTTGATTTGTTCGTTTAAGGGACCGACCATTTAACTTGCAGGGGTTTATGGGGGGTTTTTTTCGTTCAGAAACACAAGAGCTAGAATTTTTATTTTTTTTGTCGCGCTAAGCGCGAAATTTTTTTTCAGAATTTAACATTAGGTTATATGACAAAAACTCTGAATCAGATTTGTTTTCCCTTCACCAAAATCAGAATATTTTTTTCAGCAACATTGGGAATCATAATATTTTTTTAGGAAAAAACCATAACCCCCCCCCCCCCAACTTCAAGATAAATGGTCGTTCCCTAACCCCTCCATTTTTTATTGAAGTGTTTACAACAATTATGCAAAGTGAGCTGTCATGTATCCATGTGCTAATGATATTGATTTAGCCTCTTTCAACGTTTTTTCGATTGTAATTAAGAACTATTCCCACGGCTGAGTAGTATTTTTGTTTTTAATTTTGTTACTCAACTTCTCCCTTTCACGGATATTCAAAGCTGAAATGGATCATTGTTTTATTTCAAGTTTCAGTACAGTATTGTGTTTCAAAATAATAGATAATTTCATCTATGTCCATACATATGTGTTTTCTATTTCAAACCCACATCTTTGATTTTCAATTATGAATGACATAAGCGACAATTATATTTAACAAATATGCAGAATAATCTGACGCAATTGTAATATTATTTTCACGCTTATCGGTTTTATTAATTATAACATATATTAGTGTATTGGGTGATCTATTATCTCTATACATCAATTAAAAAAACAAATCAAATGAAGTGTTCACATTGAAAACAAAAATAGGACGTCCGCCCTACCTATTTATTGTATCGGTTTTAGGTACGGAACGACAAATCAATATTTACATTTCCATACGTCACCGGCTTTGTAATTATCTAATATTGCTTAATTCCTTGCTGTTGAGGTACCAACTGGGAATTTTATGGGTAGTAGATGCACTTTTCATGAAATACTTACGCAATGTTCTTCTAATAAAATGAAAAACACAAATTACGACACTATCGGACCACAATTCACTAGAGAAATCATAGAAATAGGCAAACATCGATGCCTCGAACACACAAATACAAAATACATCACTGCTCAAATATCTGGCTTGCTATTAGCTGCGGGACGGTAGCTCTTATGGTCTTTGTGCTGTTTTACTGACTGATAGGTGCGGACCGTTCGCAAATATATATATATATATATATAAAACAAGAACCTAAAGAGCGACGGTTCCGCAGCTAGCTTGGTATATGCACTTCAATGAAAAGTGGCCGTGTTAAACTGAATTTATAGAACTAAGCCTCTCCTCGGTTGACAGCATTCTGATACTCTCCATCAGCCCTGGATTATCAACTTACATGATGATGTTCGTATCATTTAACAGTAACACGACGGGTGGAGCAGCCGAGCAGGAGCTGCTGACGATGATCGTGTCGTTTAACAGTAACACGACGGGTGGAGCAGCCGAGCAGGAGCTGCTGA
>MJUT01063105.1:184610-204768 GCA_002080005.1 Gigantidas platifrons
AGCAGGAGCTGCTGACGATGATCGTGTCGTTTAACAGTAACACGACGGGTGGAGCAGCCGAGCAGGAGCTGCTGACGATGATCGTGTCGTTTAACAGTAACACGACAGGTGTCATTAGTGGAGCAGGAGCTGCTGACGATGATCGTGTCGTTTAACAGTAACACGACGGGTGGAGCAGCCGAGCAGGAGCTGCTGACGATGATCGTGTCATTTAATAGTAACACGATGGGTGGAGCAGCCGAGCAGGAGCTGCTGACGATGATCGTGTCGTTTAACAGTAACACGACGGGTGGAGCAGCCGAGCAGGAGCTGCTGACGATGATCGTGTCGTTTAACAGTAACACGACGGGTGGAGCAGCCGAGCAGGAGCTGCTGACGATGATCGTGTCGTTTAACAGTAACACGACAGGTGTCATTCGTGGAGCAGGAGCTGTAGACGCTTCCGGAACACCTAAGTTGTCCATCATTAGTTTTCTGTGTAGTACATTGTACATGTATTTTGTAAATCAGTGTTTGTACCTTTGTCCTTTTTCTATTGGTCATTGTCTGACCTTCTATATACAGCTTCTGATTACTTCTCCGATAACTTCAAACTTTTCTTGGACACAGTGAGGTTGAACCATGACATAATAACAATAGTTGAATCGCAATTTAACGTAGATATAAAATTCAGTGTTACCTGATTAGACCACATACCCAATGAAGTTAGATGGTAGTGTATCACACAAATAAGTTCAACAATCAGTTGGGGAAGAGTTTGAAGATACCAAAGAGGTTATCAGAATCCGTATATCGAAGATGAACAGACAACACAATGGCCAAAAGAAAAATGACAAATGGACACTCATTGATTTACAAAACACCGATCTACAAAACATTACACGAAAACTAAGATCGAGCAACATGAACCACACTAATAACGGGGTGAACTCATGTTCCCCGAGTGGTAAACAGTTCCTACTCTAATAGTGGCACCTGTCGTGTTGCTCTAGTTACTTAGTGCGTTCAACCAGAAACAAGTATAATGATCTGTGCGACATTTCAATTCATAGGTGTTCGTGTGTTATTACATTTGTTCAAATGATGAAGTGGCTTCTATGTTAAATGGCTATTTCATTCCTAGTCCTATTATGGTGGGTGTCTTCTCAAAGGCAGGAACTGCTTACCCTTGGCGAGAACCTGGGTTCGCCCCCGGTATTTGGTAGGACCTGTGGTGCTCAACTTTTCAACTTTCTGTGTGGTGGTTTTCGTTTTGTTTTGTTTGTCTTCGTCATGTGTCTTGTGTATTTACTGTTGCCAGTGTCTTTGAATTGTCCATTCGGTTTTCTTTAACGTTTATTTCCCTATAACCAACATGAAACCTTTAACATACTGGAAAACAGACTTATCACTGGAGACTTGATTACTGGTCAATATTGTATTATTGTTCTATGTGTTTTTTCTGTTTTAGTTGCAAAAATGTCAATCAGACAGCGGCCGAACAAACATTAAGAGGGGTGAGTTGGGATCCCAGTTTAACCCCGTCATATTGTTTTGCCTGTACCAATCCTGGAACTGAATTTTCTACGTCACATCTCGTGGTCTTTTTGGTGTTTGATGAGTTGGGGTGAGAGGTCATTGTTTGTTTTGTTGATATTTGTAGGATTGCTGACCATCACTGTTTAGAGGTGAATGTTTGTTTTGTTGATATTGGTGAATTGCTGACCATCACTGTTTAGAGGTGATTGTTCATTTTGTTGATATTGGTGAATTACTGATCATCACTGTTTAGAGGTGATTGTTCATTTTGTTGATATTGGTGAATTACTGACCATCGCTGTTTAGAGGTCATTGTTTGTTTTATTGATATTGGTGAATTGCTGACCATCACTGTTTAGAGGTGATTGTTCATTTTGTTGATATTGGTGAATTACTGACCATCACTGTTTAGAGGTGATTGTTCATTTTGTTGATATTGGTGAATTGCTGACCATCACTGTTTAGAGGTGATTGTTCATTTTGTTGTTATTGGTGAATTACTGACCATCACTGTTTAGATGTGATTGTTCATTTTGTTGATATTGGTGAATTGATGACCATCACTGTTTAGAGGTGATTGTTCATTTTGTTGTTATTGGTAGAATTGTTGACCATCACTGTTTAGAGGTGATTATTCATTTCGTTGTTATTGGTAGAATTGTTGACCATCACTGTTTAAACATTATTTTCATAATTAGATTTTAATTGATCCAAATTTCAATAGTAGGGCGTACGTATATCTGTTTACTCAAGACCAACAGTAGCATATAATTTGAGACAAGCTACACTTTCCACTAAACAAATATAATTAAAGGAATGTTGTTATCATTTAAAATGATATACAAACAATATCACACTTCTAAAATTGTAGAAAGAGGCAACATCGATACCCTTAACAGACGATAATAAATACTAGTCCTTTTCATAAAATACTTGCGCAACGTTCTTCTAATACAATGAAAAACAAAAATTACCAAACTATCCGATAATCGGAACAGTTCCAATATACACTGGTAAAAATCGTAGAAAGCGGCAGAATCGATACCCTAACAGATATAACATATATACATGACCACTCACTTGCCCGCCTTGGTTGGTAAATGCATATCAACAAGGGCAACGCAAAGCGTGGCGTATCCCCTCGCCTAAACATTTGACCCGGTGACCTTGACATTAAAGGATGTTGATTCTAGAGTGTTCACAAGGATGTGACGGAAGGACGGACGGACGGTAGCGTTACTGTATCCCTTTTCAGCTTCGTTGGTGAGGGGATAGTAAACAGTTGTGGTGTTAGGAAGAGTTTGAAGATACCAAAGGGTTAATCAGAATCCGTAAATTGAAGGACAGGCAACACAAGGGCCAAAAGAAAAAGGAAAAAAGGACAAACAACGATCTACAAGACATACACATAAAACTAAAGATCGAGTAACATGAACCCCACTAAAAACCGGGGATGAACTCATGTGCTCCGGAAGGGTAAGCAATTCCTGCTCCACTAGTGGCATCGGCCATGTTAATCTAGTTACAAACCCGGTGATAAGTCATGAATTAGGAAAGGACAGTTTTATGAACACAAACATCACCTTTTAGTATACATGTATATGTTTTATTTCAGACAGTTCTGATTTCGATTAGACATCATTTGAAATTGCAAGCACTTCAATAGTAAGTGCATGCATTAAACCGTTTATACGGGCCCAAGCAGTGCCTATTGGTATACAGTCAAACATGTATCAAGAGGTCACCTTTGGGACAATGAAAAGGCCTTATAAGACACACCTCTTAAAAGGGGTTTAATTCAAATGAAATCTTCTATGACAAGACAAGCAAAATGTAACCTTTTAATAGAGGTGACTGCTTAGTAGAGGTGACCACATGGGCAATTTTGACTGTATTTGTTTTATTTCAGCCAGTCCAGATTTCATTTGATTCTGCTGATATTTTCTGTCCGAAATCAAGCAACATTTTTTAATTTGAATTAAAAGGTTGGTATAATTTAATTATAATAGTTTATATTCAACATAATCAGAGGAAAGATGAAAAAGAATCTTTTATTTATGTAATAAAAACGTAGATATCAAATTTAGTGCGCACGACGCGTTTCTGGGATAACCTTCATCGCGTACGCTCAACGCCAAATTATTAGAAATCTAAATAATTTAAAAAATCATAGGGGCCTAAGCAAAATATCCAAAATCGGCTAAGGTCACCTATGTCTGAGGGAGGAGCTGTTTACGATGCCAAAGGGGTGATCAGAAGTTGTAATTCGAAGGAGAACAGGCAATGCAAAGGTCAAAAGAAAAATGACAAACAATGATGTACAAAACACTACACAGAAAACTAAAAATTGAGCAACAAGAACCACACTATTTAAACCATGTGTGAACGCAGGTGTTCTGGAAGGAAAAACAGTTCTTGCTCCTCTTGTGGCACCCGTCGTGCTATGCTCGTATCAAATCCGTTGATAATTCATGAATGGAGAAAGGATAGGATTGTAACATTTGTGTTAGTATTTTCCTGACAACTCTTTCTCTGATTTAAAAATTCAACAAAATATGTAACAATTTCTTTCCATTGCTTGAAACAACAAAAATATATACAGTATAATACACATTTTTATAATATCATTTAATATTTTTATTTGTGGGAAATTTGTAATACATGAATTCTAAATCCCACTAATACGGTTTTCATGAACAAACCACGAAAATTGGCATCCTTGGATTTCAGTAACTGCCTACCCTTCTGGAGCACCCGAGGTCACCCCCGTTTTTAGTAGTGTTCGTGTTATTCGATCTTTAGTTTTATGTGTATGTTTTGTAGATCGTTGTTTGTCCTTTTGTCCTTTTTCTTTTGGCCATTATCTTCTCACAGTACAATGAGTGCAACTGTATGCAATAATACGATAAGGACAGAAATAGTATCCCCTTACGTTCCTCCATACATCATATTTGATTTATGGATATTTCTAGCATAAACAAACATCATTTATTACTAATCATACAGAAATTTCTAATTAAGATAAAACAGACGAGGAATGGCAAATTTATTGAGCGTTATTTGTCATTGTCAAGTTTATTGAAGACAAAATTATTTTATATATAGTGATATGATAATATCACAGATAAGAAAGTGTTATTTTGGTGCAGCTAAAAACAGGATCGTTATCGGAGAGCCAAAAGTACAAGGTGAAGGAAATAAAATTAATCATAGGCATTGCCAAGCACGAAACAAAGGCAAAAAGTGCAACACAGAAAGTGAAGTCATCAGTATGTTGGAGTTCCGTATCGATATTTGTAGAATGCAGAGGGGACGATTTTCAAAAAAATATAGGAATGCCCAAGGGAACCAAATTGTGTCTCTCTCTCACTTATCGACCTCTTTCTTCACTCCTATGAAGCAGATTTGCTACACATAAAATAAAGTCATGCCTATACCAAGCCAGGAAAGAATATATTGCTGCCTCTTTTTACGGTTGATCCAATGGACTTTGGAAATGACCGTGTGGTATTTTGTTTGGTGAATTATCAGTATGCAGTAGCTTCTTATCGACAGTGTATGATTAAGGCAAGGGCCTTATGGGCTGCAGCCCAGGAGTGTCCGCCTGCTTGGGGCTTCCAGAGTTTAAGTAAAATTAATTCCCTGTGATAATTTATTTCCGTTTTAAATGCAGAATGAAAGTATAAGTATGCTGAATTATCTCTTTACAAAGAGGATTCAATTAATATAACAATATCTCTTCTGTTTTATTTTGTTACACCTGCACTCATCTATGCGAGCCTAATATTAACATTATGTTGTAAACGTTGAATAAACTGATTCCAAATTCGTGCGTTTGTCAATTATCACTCTGGTCTCATATTATCTAAATCTTAGGAGCCCACAAAGTCGCTGATGCTTATCGATAGCATATGTTGTCAAGTTCAGAGGCCACAGTTTTCAACTAATCATCAGCATCCCCTTGGTAACTAACTGTTTCCATCTTTTTCCCCATATTTTTCTTCACTCCTATGAGGCAGAGTTTCTACAAAAACTTACAAATGACAAATGAATTACAGAAGCTAAAGCATTAAACCTCACATTTAGGTATATTGATGATGTTCTGCTAATCCTTCCGGAGAACCTCCTATGCCAAAAAAGTTTTTTGCGATATATTTTTGCTTATGTGGTGCAATTTTAAATTTGTCTGACCAAATTAATGTAATATTTTAACTATTCCTAAATTTCGTGAACATGTATGCCTGACTGCCTGTGTAGGCCTACTCGGTTTACCTCCTTCAGGCCCAAGGGACCTTCTAACTTAACTAGCACATGGCCTCATTTATCCTAAATCCGGCACTGGTGTCGATGTAGTAAATTGATATCGTTCTGTTCATTAAAATGTTTATCTACAACCTTCCAAAATCAACTTATCATCGCATATTTATATTTACGTCCTTAAATGAGATAAATGTCTATTATTAATTCCACCTTTTAAGTTTGGTAACTGATTTCGAGATCTTCGAGCAATGAAGAACGGGTTATGGGTATGGTGCTTAACGCCACTTTCAACAATATTTCAGTTATATCGTGGTGGTCAGTTTTATTGGTGGAGGAAACCGCAGTACACGGAGAAAAACACCCACCTTCCGCAAGTTACTGACAAACTTTATAGCATAATGTTGTATCGAGTGGACCTCGATATTAGCGGTATCCTGTTACACACAACGTGAGTGGTGATAGGCACTGGTTGCATAGGTAGTTGTAAATCCAACCGAACCATACGATGACGACCACGACGACCCTTCCTAATTAAGAACAACCTCGGCATTCGTTAATCAGGCGACCGGTATAGGTGATTGGTACAGGCTCCTGATGGTCCATGGGGCATCTGGTTAAGTTTGTACTTTTGTATATATTGCTTAAAGCTAAAAAAAAAATCACACTTGCCTATTCTTTTCGTCTTTTTTTTTCGTACAGAAAGAATTATTTCTGTAGATCATTTTTTATGAAGTAGTGCAAAGTCATGTTACTAGTATCTCAAATTACAATAAGAAAAAAACAGCCTTAATTATTTCAGAATTGCATACAAAATAATATTTATACCAGTAATATAAACTATTTTTATAAGAATTTAAGCAGAAATAAGAAAACAACAAATAATAAATATTTTGTAGTTACATGTAGTGTATTCTAATCAAATAGCAACAATATTTGTCCATGTCTTTCTTAGATATGCAATGCATTTCTTATAGTTGAAAAAGGAGGCTTTTTAAATAGGTATGTGCATACTTTTAGATTTCATCCCTGAAGTGGAATCATTTCCCTCATTAAAAGATCCAGTATAATTTAGGCATAAAAGATTAACGAAGGTTTCAGCGAACGTGATGCTACAGTAGCATTTGATTACTTTCAAATATAATTTTAGTTAACATTCTGGATGCTTGCATAAATAACCCGGAAATGAAACAAGACTTGTCCGATATTTGTTTTCCCATTATACGCACAATACTACTTCCGTTCAAAACAAACTGTCCAAAAAAGAAAAACAAATAAGGATATATTTACATTGCAATGTATGTCTCAGACTCGAATATATTCCCTTCAAAGGGAATGAGAATTAGAATTTGTCATATGGATGGACGCAACTATGTTATAGATCTGAGTACGAATATTAAAATAGATGAGTTGAAGATCATGTCGCTGAGTCATTTCAGTGACCCAGCAGAGAGCATTAAGACATCGTTGTACCATAAAGTTCTGCTCGTTAGAACTGGACAGGTGTTGTCAGAAGAAAAAACCATATCAGAAGCGGGAGTTAAAGAAAATGGTAAGAATGAAGTGAACTTGGCAACAGGAATATCCAGCTGGGTGGAACACATTTTTTACAAGCAGTCATTAGTGGCATTACTGTCACCCTTTCAAAAGTCCACTAAAACTGTCGGGAAATGAAAACTAATTACTGTGTTGTGTCAACTAATGTTTAACTAAAAGATTGAATATGGTGCTATGAATTATATTTAAACAATGACATATCCTTCATCTGAGTGGTTTTTGCGTGAAAAAAAATGTACATAGGTTTAAAAATTGAACATTGGTTATTCGACCATTGTTTTTACTGAAACTTGAATGTGTAACCTGGGAGCATTCAATGAGATGTCTTCAGAATTCTTCTGAATGTCAATCAATAAGTAAAATGAAAACAAATTATAAGCAAATAATGTTAGGCAATGTCTTCATTTTTATTTCACAGGCAAACTTTGGGTTTACCTTTCACATAAACAGAAAGTTGTTATTGAAAATGTTGAGGTAAATTTAGGGAAGATAGGTAAGCAACTCTGCATCCAGTTAAAGGCAAATATAACATAATGTTAAATCTCTCTGGAGAAAGTCAGGCACATAATTTAAAATCATACATTTTCATGATTTTGTATAAAACACTGACCATTTACCAGCATTATGGTCACATGCACAATTTACAGTGCCATTTTTAATAAATATTATTATTATACCTCATATATTAATTACCATAAATAGATTAATTTGATTGGACAATGGGTAAAAATCAGAACACGTGATCACATAGGACAAAAATCATATTCCGTGAAATAAATATCATATTCCACCACTTCGGAAGCCTCGCAGGTTTTCCCGCCAGAGTTATCGTTTTTTGAAAGGAAAACGTCAGAGGCACTTGGAACGCATCATTTGCAGGCAACCATTACAATGTGGTCTTAAAATATCTGAGACAATGTTCCAATGTACTTAGAATATGTTTGCCAGCAGTATTTTACATATTTATGTGTTTTCTTGGTTTCATTCGGTATAATAAAACATTTATAGCATGCGGGTACAGGAAATATGAAAATGTATTCACCCACAAGTATCATATTTCCCTCGGGCGATGCCCTCTGGGAATATGATACTCTTGGGCAGTGATTGGGATTAGAGGGGGCCATGTGCCATTTATCACATTCCATCTGAAAATGTCCCATTGAAATCAGACATATTTACAAAGAATGGCCCATTGAAATTCTGAATGTCAATAGAAAATGTCCCATTATTAAAATTTTAATCCTAATCACTGCTCTTGGGTGAATAAATTTTCATATTTCCTTCACCAGCATGCAATAAATGTATAATGTTCAAATTTTGAACTGATTTGGTTGCAAATACTTTTTTTTCAGATGAGTTGCTGTTGTTGAAGAAAAGACTTACACCTTCTCCCTTAGAAAGTAAAGATGGTTTGGCAAATGTAAATATTTTATATTTATTGATGTTTTGTACATTTTCTCTTTGATCTTTACAGGAAACTAGTATGATATTAACATAATATCACAGTTTTCTAATGTGAAATTATAATGAAATCATGTCACTGCATCCTCTATAAGCATACTATCATTGATAAGTTTTGTTTCAAATGGACTTCTTTTTGCCTTGATATGATATTGCTCTGAGAAATTCATTCTAGCAAAACAAATCAACGGTACAATGTAATATATATTTATTGAGGAGATCAACTAGTAGCCTCTGACTGTATCTAATCCTTATTACAATGTAAATAAAATAAAAGATAAATGAAATACATTTATTATTATAAGAATTACCACCCATTACATAAATTGTAACAGAACAGCATACATATGTAAGTGGTGTAATCGTTTGTGTGTGGTACAACCTGGCAATATTGCATGCCCATGTCGGGTCAAATCAAAGACTATAAATACAAATTGGTATTTGCTACTTCTGTTCCAAGCAAGGAACAAGAGCAAAGACTGGTTGGCTCTGCTTAAGGATAATGTGTCAGGGTGGAGTGACATGTACATTTTGTATACTAGCAACACGTTTTAGTAAACTAGCAGTATTAAAAACCAAACAAACTGGTTTAGTGTACAAACTGAAAAAAATTACTGGTCCGAACAAAGTTTTACTGGTCTTAGGTCGGAGAACCAGTGCTTATCGTGATGACTGTTATAACGTACAAATCAACATTTCTCCAATCTAAATTTTGACCTATTATCTTTATTTTATTTTCAAACAACAGAAAGATGAAAGTAGAAAAGGGCCAGCTCTAGAGGAAATTAATGAGATAACAGGTGAACTACCAACAAATAAAAAAGAAATTCCACCTGAGATCTCTAATGAAGATGTAGGTACCGTATGATATTTTATATGTATAATTCAAAGTATTGCAATGCATGTTAAATTGTATCGCTGATGTAATGGTTAGCGTGCTCCCCTCGAGTGTAGTAGATAGTGTGTTCAAGCCCTGTTCGGGTCAAACCAAAGACTATGAAAGTGGTATTTGTTGCATCTCCACTATGCAAGCAGCGTTAAGGAGAAAGAGCAAAGACTTGTTGGCTCAGAATCAGGATAATGTGTCCGAGTGTGGTGACATGTCTATGAGCAGATTGTTGTTTCAGTGAGATAGCACTATAAAAATCCAACTAAGCATGTTGGTCTAGTACAAAGCGGACCTCATCATCATTTAATTGAAAATTGACTTGTTCTCGCAATTATATAGATGAAAAATTGCTGAGTTGGCGTTAAAAATGTATCATTCACTCACTTATGTATGTTTTATCATTTCCTTTTGTCCAGTAGAATTTTGATGTTTGAAAGATACATGTTGATGGCCATAGACTGATGTAAGGGTTTTATTGATTGGTTGTTGTTGTATAAGATCATATGAGCAGTATTTCAGCTATATTCATGATAAGAAATAATTTATAGACAATGCAGCATGTAGGTAAAAATTTGGCACTTGGACAGACCTTGGTACAGAAAAAAGATAATACTATGGACAAGGTCTGGAAATTTGGCAATGTTGCAGCCTCTCCTATAATAAACAGTTGTTGTTTCTTGGGAGCTGTTGCAAGGTTTCTTTTATACAATAAGTGTACAAAGATAATACAATGAACAAGGCAATTGTTCTTTCTTGGGAGCTGTTGCAAGGTTTCTTTTATGCAAGAAGTGTACAAAGATAATACAATGAACAAGGCAAGTGTTCTTTCTTGGGAGCTGTTGCAAGGTTTCTTTTATGCAATAAGTGTACAAAGATAATACAATGAACAAGGCAATTGTTGTTTCTTAGGAACTATTACAAGGTTTCTTTTATGCAAGAAGTGTACAGTGCACACCATTCTTCAAAGACAAGCCACTCATTTACATCCAATCTTCATAACAGTTGTATATATTTGAGTTCTGCCATACAATCAGCTGAGGCCTCTTGCCATACAATCAGCTGAGGCCTCTTGCCATACAATCAGCTGAGGCCTCTTGCCATACAATCAGCTGAGGCCTCTTGCCATACAATCAGCTGAGGCCTCTTTCAGATGGGTTTCTTGTGCAGTACAGAAACTAGGTTCAATTTTGTATATACCCCCCTCATAACTTTAGAGGTGATAAGCTCTGATTCTTCACTACATGATCATGGCTACAACATCACTCAAAATTAATTCATGCAATAATTTTCCTTTAGCATGTAAAAAAGAAAAATAAAGATTTATGTGGACTGTAACATAGCATAATACTTGGATCAATTAATTAAATTTTAATATGAGTATTTAAATTGTAATGATATGATATAGCTTTAATACTTCTAAAGTTGGCATTAAACACCAATCAATCTTTTAAATTGTAATTATATTTTACAGTTCCACTCAGAATTACAGAAGATCTTGGTAGCCTTGGTAGATTTATCACAGAAATTATTATGCTTGAATCCAGAGGCATCCAAATTATTTAAACAGGCTGAAGGTAAACTAGTTTGACTAAATTGTGTTGTATGCATATTGTTTACACATTCAATTGATATTAGAGACCATCGTGGTCATGACCGTATGGTAGTTGGATTTACAACTATATATGCAATCAGGGTCTATCACCACAATTGCTACGAGTTCGAAAACCGTTTATGGTAAGGTGTACTCGATACAACATTACGTGATAAAGTTTGTCAGATATTTGTGGCAGGTCGTTGTTTTTCTCCAGGTACAGTAAAACCTGTCTAAACCGAACCCCTTTGGGACTGAAGAATTTGTTCCGTTTAGACAGGTGTTTGGTTTAGACAGGTTCAAATTACATAGACAATTAGTAGATAGGACTGTAAAGTCTGTCTGGTTTAGGCAGGTTTTCGGTTTACTCAGGGTTCAATATAGACAGGTTTCACTGTACTCTTGTTTCCTCTGCCAATAAAACTGTCTGCTTCGAACTGAAATATTGTTGAAAGTGTCGTTGAAAACCATAACCCTAACCCTATCAGAGATAACATCAGTAGTGTAATAGTTAACATGTTCTCCTCAAGTGTAACATGATGTAGATTGGGTGCCATAACCCTAACTCTATCAGAGATAACATCAGTAGTGTAATAGTTAACATGTTCTCCTCAAGTGTAACATGATGTAGATTGGGTGCCATAACCCTAACCCTATCAGAGATAACATCAGTAGTGTAATAGTTAACATGTTCTCCTCAAGTGTGACATGATGTAGATTGGGTGCCATAACCCTAACTCTATCAGAGATAACATCAGTAGTGTAATAGTTAACATGTTCTCCTCAAGTGTAACATGATGTAGATTGGGTGCAATCCTTGCTCAGAGTGGAACCAAAGACTATAAAATTGGTATTTGTTGCTTCTCTGTTCAGCCTTCAGCATGAAGCTTGAGTAACAGTAAAGACTGGGTCACTTAGAATCAGGATAATGTGTCTGAGTAGAACGATTTTTCACCCATTGAATTGTCATAGTGAGTAGCAATTTAAAAATCCAATTAAGTGTGTTGGTTAGGTACATCCAATCATCTCATTAAAACGTCACTTGTTCTCGCCATGATATTGATGAAAAATAGTTCATTTTGCATAAACACAAATCGCTGACTCAATATTTTATTATTGTCTTGCTACAGATTTAACGTGTGGTACTGAAGTTACTGCCGACAAAGACTTACAGAAACAACTCACAGATATGGGATTCTCTGAATCAAAAGTTAAGACAGCTTTAGTTCAAACCAAGTAAATACTGAATCCATTCATATACATACAAAAAAATGTAGTGTCATTAGATCTGATAATATGCTGTTTTGACTATCATACTACGAAGAAATTTAAAAATACCCGGTATACGTCAGTTTTCACCAGTACAAATATCACCAAAAATTGACATAAACGATAATATTTTTTACGGTTCTGTGTATAATGGATGGTGCAACCCTGCAAATCATGAAAAAAGAAAATAAGATATACAGTCACACCTGCCAATGTGGTCACCTTTATTAAGCAATCACTTGTATTAAAAGGTCACATTTTTTTGTCCTGACCTAGAAAATTTCATATGAATTAAACCTCTTTTAAGAGGTCACCTGTCTTATAAGGCCTCTTTTTCTTTTTCCCAAAGGTGACCTCTTAATACAGGTTTGACTGTATATTTGCAGTTAGCTAAAAACTGTTTTATTCATAGTATGTTTTCACAATTTATTTATGTATCAGGAAATTTAATAAAAATTATTATCATCTGTAAATTCTACATTGATTTCAGTGACAAATTGTATTTGATAAACATGTAATCATGGTATCTTAGTTTCCCTCTTATAAGGCCACCCCTCCTGTAATGAAAAGTGGCCTTATTTAAATGTATGTGAAAGGGTGTCCTCTCTTGAGGAGGAGTTCTTATAAGGCCACCCTCCCTCAAAGTGGCCTTATTTAAATGTATGTGAAAGGGTGTCCTCTCTTGAGGAGAACTCAGTAGTACTTTACTATCTCAGTGAATCTGAAATCTGACTTGATAATAGGAGTGGCCTTATAAGAAACGGACTACTGTAACATGGGTAGTTGGATTTACAACTACCTATGCAATCGGTGCCTAGCACCACTGATGTTGTGAGTGCAAATCCCGCTCAAGGCAAGCTGTGTACAACATTATGTGATAGTTTGTCAGTGATTTGCGGCAGGTCGGTGGTTTTCTCCATGTACTCCAGTTTCCTCCACCAATAAAACTGACTGGCACGAGATAACTGAAATATTGTTGAAAGTGGTGTTAAACACCAGCAAACCAAACCTACTGTAACATGTGTAATAAGGCTATATTTATTTGTCTTTATAGAAATTCATTCAATGCTGCCATGGAATGGCTTTTACAGCATGAATCTGACCCAGAAGTTCCTTCAACAGAGGTACCTGAAGAACAGGTATTCAATAATAATTAGGATTAATTTGTACATAGATATATTTGTCTCTAATTCTATGTCATTCTCATCTTCAAAGTATAATTTATAAATTCTCCTAAATCCATTTCTCAAGTTTCAATTTTATGCTTGTTTCTTTTGAATAGCATCTATAATTGCACCTGTCTTAAGAAACTCTAACTTCAAGCTTTAAGTTCAAGTCTTCTTATAATATATAAATTTGAAGAAAAAAACTGTGTATAGGCAGTTCAGTTTTCTGCACAAACAGATTTACAAATGTAACTCTTGAAATCCTTATATTGATTCAATCTAATTAAAATTAGTTTTGTATATTTTTTATGCATTAACACTAACATCTAGTAACGTCCTATTTGAAATCTTATCAGGGTTTATATTTTGAAATCTTATCAGGGATTATATTTAGAAATCTAATCAGGGTTTATATTTTCAAATTCCAACCAATCACAAGGTGTACTGGTAATTGATACAACTATATGTATAATACTGTAAATTGCATTTGTTTGTAAATGTATGTGTACAGAAATGCTTTCTGTTTTGTAAGGTAAAAATCACATTATAATTACAGGTAGAAGGTGCTACAGGTATTACTTTACCTGAAGCTTCAAAAGGAGACACACAGCATAAAAACATTTTACAGTCCCTGCGTGCCTTAAGGAAAAAAGAATTCAAACCTAATCCTCAGGCATTGATAAATCTAATAGAAATGGGATTTGATGAAGCTGATGTTATTGAAGCTTTAAGGATATCCAGAAATGAGCAGAATGGTGCTGTAAGTGTCATTTACTTAATTATCTGACTTGTGGTTCACATTTTATGATTTGTGCTTCACATTTTATTGTTTGTAGTTCACATTTGATGATTTGTGACTCACATTTTATGGTTTGTGGTTCACATTTTATGATTTATTTTATGATTTGTGATTCACATTTTAGAGTTTGTGGTTCACATTTTATGATTTATTTTATGATTCATATTTTATGGTTTGTGGTTCACATTTTATGATTCATTTTATGATCTGTGATTCACATTTTATGGTTTGTGGTTCACATTTTATTATTTGTGATTTACATTTTATAGTTTGTGGTTCACATTTTATGATTTAGTTTATGATTTGTGATTCACATTTTATGATTTAGTTTATGATTTTTGGTTCACATTTTCAGTGATTCCGAAGGTTCGTCGGACATGTCCGTTAAAAATCAGCATGGTCCGATAATGTTTTCCGGACCGAAAGTCTGACGACCGATTCGGTAATTATCTACAATTGTATTTCTCATGTTTTAATACTGCCACGATCTGCTCTTTGTCGGTAAGAAAATATTTTACGTAGTTCATCAGAAGGTCATTGATGATGATGGTATTGTTCACTATTGAGGCCTAGATTTGTTTAATTTCGTTCAATAACAAACAATATTGGTGCCATTTTAAAGGGGACGCAACCCGACATTGTGCTATGGGAAATGTTGACCGAACTTTTTGTCCTAAGCTACTTTCAGCAAAACAAAGTTTTGATTAAATTTTTCTCATTTCTGTGACATAAATCATAGTTCTCGTGTTTAATATGTTCACATTTGTGAGTGTTGGCCATTCAAAATTCGTTAAAATACACGGGGACACTTCACATTTTTATCCATCCATAATGATATTTTATACTCGACACCGGGTTAATATTACGGTCTATCGAACTGTTTATTTACATACATGTGTACATGTGTAAACGTCAATGCCTATGCAATTAAAAAATAGACTTTGAACTACAGTAACTTTATTCAATTGTTGCAATCTGATTTAAGGTCTGACAAATAATAACTACACATGTACATTTTTGACTGCCAGTGTTCATGACAATATACGTTTGTGCTAGATTTTCATCATCTGGGCTCTAGCTATATATAGTTAGACTGTTCAGCTAATTGGCAGAGACATCTTCCTTCTGCTGAAGATAACACAATGAGTTATTACCATTTGTGTGGTATTAGATCACAGTAATATTTCAAAAGGAAAAAAAAGGGGGAGGGTACTTGTAAAAAAAAGCAGAGGTATGCAAGACTCTAATAGTCAAAATACATGTAGACAGAAATAAATATTTGATTAAAGGTTTTGCTTGATGCTCTGGGGAAAAGAATCATTCTTTGTCTCTTCATCGTCTTGTCTGCACTTAGAATAACTGGAATTAACTGATCAAATACCACAAGCACAACATTATTAACATATTGTAAATATTTTTGACTCTGTCAATTTTTTTCGGTCTGGTAAAAGTTGGTTTGGTCTGGTAAAATTTGTTCTATTACCAGCCCGAATGTCCTGTAAAAGTAAAAGCACCTTGGGAAACACTGCATTTTATGACTTTTTTGTGGTTACATTCACATTTTCTGTAAAAAGCATGAATTACCACCACAAAGGGACCAGTTAATTCATATTTATTCAAAAGGATAAACAAATCATTGTATGTAAGACTACATTTTTCTGCCAAAAAATAACTGTATTTTCAGTTTTAGTTAGGGACAATTGCTAATTTAATATCAGCTATTTGATGGTATTTAATTTATTTCTTAATCCATAGACAAGGTATTTCTTAAGTTTAACTGACCAAAAGGTCATGTGAGGTATTGTCACATGCATCCATAGTCTCCCTTGTCTGTAAACATTTACATATCAATCTACTTGATGGAATTAACCTGGCCAATTGAAACGAAACCTGGTAGGAATGTTCAAGGAATGGTCCTCTACAAAGTGTATGTTTTTTTTCATGTCAGATTGAGAAATTGTTATTTTTGTACATCCGTAGACAAGATGTAAAATTATAAAGGTCCAAGGTCAGTGACCTTACGTTATTGACTTTTGACTGAGTGTTATTAATTGCTAGGCAACATAAAGGCAAGAGCACAGGGTCTTTTAATTCTTACCTCTGTATTCTCATATAGATCAGATGCTTTTTAGCTCACCTGGCCAAAGGCCATGTGAGCTTTTGTCATGGGTAACCGTCCGTCTGTCTGTCCGTTAGCTTTTCACCTTTAATTCTTCTTCTCTGAAACTGCTGAACAGATTTCAACCAAACTTGCCATAAATGTTCATTGGATGGTCCTCTACCAGATTTGTGTTTTTGGTGTAGATCGGAAATTCAACATGGCTGCCAGGGCCAATAATGTGTTCTGATTGGTTGAAACCTTGAAAATCGTCTTGTCAGAAACCACTAAACCAATTGAATTGTGACTGTGAACTCAACCTCCATCCAAGATGGCCGCCAACAGTGGACATAGTTTTAACATAGGACCCTATGGGAAAATTGTTTAAAAGTCTTCTCCTCTGAAACCAGTCAGTCAATTTAAAGCAAACATGGCATGGATGGTCCTTGGGTAGTATACTTTTAAAATTGTGTCCGGTGACCATGACCTCCATCCAAGATGGCTGCCATGAGCAGACATAGTTTTAACATAGAACCCTATGTGATTTGAATAGCAACTTAGATGTATTCGGCATGCAGACATTCTTAAGAGGACTTAGTTATGTCAGGTGAGCGATACAGGCTCATCTGAGCCTCTAGTTATATTTATTGGTCATTTTTCAAATTTTTCTTTCAGTGTGATTGGTTGCTAGGTGATAGAAAGACAAGAGCACAGGATGATGAACAAGAAGGTCTCGATCCATCTAGTCAAATGTACAAAGCTTTAGTGTCTAACCCAAATGTCCAACTTGGTCTTAATAATCCAAGATGTTTATTAGGTAATTTGTAAGCTAAATAATTGATTTATTATTGTTTATCACCATTAGAGCACTATTTCAGCTTTATATTTTGATTTTTGGTGCTTAACGCCACTTTCAGCTATATCATGGCGACCATTTTTAGTGGTGAAGAAGCCGGAGTACCCGGAGAGAACCACCAACCATGGGCAAACAACGGGTAAACTTTATCACTTGCGACTGCGAGTCAAGTGCACCCTTTTTTGTAATTTACAAAGCCGGGCACGAACCCACGCCATATTGGTGATAGGCTTGTATGAGTTGTTAGATCCAACGACTTAACTCATTGAGCCACCCGGGCCCCTCTTTTTATTCATATACAGTTGACTCTTGTTATTTCGAATTCGATGGGACCATGGAAAAAATTCGAGTCAACCGTAGTTCGACTCAAGAGGAGCTACGAAAACCGGAAGTGTAGTTTGTTTAATAACGAAAGGGAGACAACTCGAGTGAAATTTTGAAGAGCTAACACAAGCACCGCATGTCCCGATTCTCGGAACGATTTAAAATTTATTCGATGTTTTTGTTGCTGTTTTATTCTGTCTGTTAAAGTCTTTGAATCTTGTGGAACAACTGATAACTTCTAGATATTTCTTTTGTGTGTATGATTGTTTTTCAGCTGTTGCGTTGTCATTAAACTTCACCCATCATGATGTATTTTTCTTTGTGCAATATTTACAACAAATTGTGTGTTTTTATGATTCAATAAAGTGTAAAAAAAATTCTCCTTTTATTACAACTGTTAATTAAGAGTAACATTTTTTTCAAATCTCTCAAAATTGAGAAATTATAATTAATTTCCGACAATAGTCTATTGAATAGATAAAACGCTTCCGTTGTGTACTTTTCATAATCATTGATGTATGCCGACCCAAGCGCACTTATAATATTATGAATCGATAATTTTTGATTGTACACATCTAACTTGTGTCATAATACTAAGCCTAATTAATTTGACAGATTGTGAAATAAACATATGAAATAGCCTAAGGTAAAAATGTCAAAGCCAATGATGTTTCACCTGTGATGCGATTTTAATACCAAGGTAATAAACATGTTTTGACAGGTAAATTTGACTTAACGAATGTAAATAATATGGTTTCTACATCTTGGGACCAAAACTTTTATTCGAGACAACCGAAATTTCGACTCATCCGAATTCGACTCAACAGGAGTCAAATTACATATATTTATACACAACGAAGTTCGGGACTTCGATAAAAATTCGACTCAACCGGAAATTCGAGTCACCCGAGTTTGAGACAATGAGAGTCAACTGTATATACTCCATATGTACAGCTTTATACAGTTAATACTAATTATACCCCCACTCCACCGGAGGGGGGTATACTGTTTTACCTCTGTCCGTCCGTCCCAAAATATTTTTCGTCACATTTTTCTCAGCAACTATTGATGGCAGAAATCTGATATTTGGTCACAAGCTTCATATATGTATGCCATATCGTGGGAAGCGTTTTTGGACTCGTCAGATTCTGACTTCCTGTTTACCGACTTAGTTGGTTTTTATACACATTGAACATATATGCGGGGGTATCATAAGTGAGCATCAGCTCACAGTTCATCTAGTGTTTTCATGGTTTCCTTTAGTTCAATCAATCATGAGAATTTAGTACAGTCATTGAGATGAAATACTGCAAAAAAATTATGTACTTTTTTTGTTGGATTGTCAGTCATACAATGCATTTGTTCCATTACTTTAATTTGTGTGGAGGTGTAATGTCGGTTAACCTCTTATGTTTATTTACATCCATATCCTTTCTTTCTAATTTTTTGTGTACATTACAGCAATGATACAGCTACTAGAAAGTCCTCTGTCTTTACACCAATGGTTGAGTGATCCAGAGACTGGACCGTTTATTGTACATATAACTAGAATTTATCACTCCTGGAAATACTCTAGTGAATCTGATGGTGAAGGTCATTTAAAATAATGTGCTTTAATACTCTAGTGAATCTGAATGTGAAGGTCATTTAAAATATCGTGCTTAAATGAATACGAAAGGTTTTCATGTGATGTTTTTATTTTTGTTTAATTGTATGTGTGTTTTCTGTTATTATTTACCTTTATTAGTTCACCTGGACCAAAGGTCCATGTGAACTATTGTCATCACTTGGCGTCCGTCGTCTGTAGTCTGTCGTCTGTAAACTTTTCACATTTCAAGCTTCTTCTCCAAAACCACTTGGCCAATTGGAACCAAACTTAGCAGGAATGTTCCTTGGATGGTCTTCTACAAAGTTTCTGTTTTTCGTTCCAGTCGGATATTCAACATGGCTGCCAGGGCCAATAATATGCTCTGATTGGCTGAAATTTCAAAGATTATCTTCTCTGAAACTAATGAACTGACTGAACCCAAACTGTAAATGAATGATCATTGGAATGTCCTTTACCAAGTTTCTGTTTTTTATGCCGATCAGAAATCCAAGATGGCCACCACCGCAGGACATAGATTAACATTGGACCCTATGGGAAAATGTTCAAATGCCTTCTTCTCAGAAAGTACAAATAAGACTGAATCCAAACTAGACAGCAATGTTCATTGGTTGGCAGCTACAGCAGGACTTAGTTTAAAATTGGACCCTATGGGAAAAGTGTCTCAAAACGCTTCCTCTCTGAAACCACTTAGACAATTTAAACCAAGCTGCACAGGAATGATCATTGGAAGGTCCTCTACAAAATTTAGATTTTTTATGCCGATC
>MJUT01063105.1:213091-228501 GCA_002080005.1 Gigantidas platifrons
GCATTTAATTTGCCTAGTCACCCTGATCATAAATATATATGGTTTAGGGGTGGGGATCTCAACCATTAAAAAGTTCACTTCAGGTAGAGCGTTGGGGATGACCCCCCGGGCCTGAGCTATAAGGCATTTAATTTGCCTAATCACCCTGATCATAAATATACATGGTTTACGGGTGGGGATCTCAACCATTAAAAAGTTCACTTCAGGTTGGGGTATGACCCCCGGGGAATGAGCTATAAGGCATTTAATTTGCCTAGTCACCCTGATCATAAATATATATGGTTTAGGGGTAGGGATCTCAACCATTAAAAAGTTCACTTTAGGTAGGGGGTGGGGCATGACCCCCCTCCCCTGGAGGCCTGAGCTATAAGGCATTTAATTTGCCTAGTCACCCTGATCATAAATATATATGGTTTAGGGTGGGTATCTCGGTCACATTTTTTTAATACAGATTCATTGTAACTGTATTATACTAAAAGTAAATTATGTCAATATTTAAATAGAGTTATCTCTCTTTCCACAGATTAAATTGGAGTTATCTTTCTTTCCACAGAAAACATATTTAGAAGATCTTTGAAGGTATTTCCCATAGGGTCAAATGTTAAACTTTGTCCCGCAGTGACGGCCATTTTGGACTTCAGATCAGCACCAAAAACATAATTTTGGTAGAGGACCATCCAAGGAACATTTCTGCAAGAGATCATTTTTACTGACATTGTGGCTTCTGAGAAGATCTTTGAAGGTATTTACCATAGGGTCCAATGTTAAACTTCATCCTGCTGTGGTGGCCAAGTTGGATTTTGGATCTGCACCAAAAACATAATTTTGGTAGAGGACCACCCAAGGATCCTTCACACCATAAAACAATTCCATTGGCTGTGTAGTTTCTAACAAGAAGATCTTTGAAAATTGAGCCAATCAAAACACATTATTGGCCCTGGCCGCCATGTTGAATTCCTGATCGAAACAAAAAATAAAATTTTTATAGAGGACCTCCGGATGCACATTCCTGCCAAATTTGGTTCCATTTGGCTCAGTGGTTTCTGAGGAGAAGATTGAAATGTAAAAAGCTAACGACGGACGACGACGGACGCCAAGTGATGGCAATAGCCAAAGGGTCAGGTGAGCTAAAAATTGGCCAGTCAGAAACAAGAATTGCCTGTGGAGGGCCATGTTTTGTACAATGGATCATAACAAAATGTGCACTCTTTTAGAGAGGACCTTCCATAGATGCTTCCTACTAAGTTTCAGTTCATTTGGCTGATGGGTTTCAAAGAAGATTAAAATGTGAAAAGTTAACAGATGACAAACGACGGACGCCAAGTGATGCCAAAAGCCCACATTGCCTTTGGCAAGTGAGCTAAAAAGAATGTTAAAATGTGAATACCGGTACCTACATGTAATGTAAAGTATCAACATGTTACACAGTACACTATATCAGCATTAGTTACTTTCTAAGGGAGATAATGGCAAGATTTATCTTTCTTTTAACAGTTTAATGCAAGAGTTATCTCCCTTTTAACAGTTTACTACAATTGAGAAGATTTTCCTTAGAAATGAACCAAACAGAAACAAGAATTGCCTGAGGTGGCCATGTTTGTTAATAGATCGGGACAAAATGAGCAATCTTTAGAGAGGACCTTCCATAGATGTTTCCTACCAAGTTTCAGTTCATTTGGCCCAGAGGTTTCAGAGAAGATTAAAATGTGAAAAGTTAACAGACGACGGATGCCAAGTGATGGCAAAAGCTCACATTGCCTTTGGCAAGGTGAGCTAAACTAGAGGCTCCCAGGAGCCTGTATAGATCACCTGGGTATAACAAAAACATCAGTCAATAAAACTTGATAACTTCTGTCAAAAAATAACAAATATAGCCCTCGTCATTGCAAACCCCTTCTCCAAAAAAATTTGGGCAGGGATTCCCCCTTTAATGTAAGTTATCAACATTGCTGTAAAAAAACATAAATGTCAATGTTTCTCAAAATTTAGCTGATGCTACTTCACATTGTGTAATAGAGTTGCTTCCCTTTGATTATTTGAGTAACCAAAAGCAGTGAAGTGAAGTCAACAAAAAAAAATGCATTTCAAGAGGAATAACTCTTCACACCATTGTCAAACATTTTCAACTGTGGAACTTTTTTGTAGATCTTGAAATGATGAACATTTTTGCAGTTTAAACTTAACATCTATCTCTTATAGTTTTTGAAATAAAGGACGAAAAGTATTTAAATTTTGAAAATTTGATGAAAGACGGTAATAACTCCAAAATGGGTAATGGGATTTACTTCAAAATTGCAGGGTAGGTAGATCTTGACATGCTGAACATGCTTGCAGTTTAAACTTAACATCTATTTCTAATAGTTTTTGAAATAAAGGACGAAAAGTATTGAAATTTGATGAAAAAAGGGAAATAACTCCAAAATGGGTAATGGGATTTACTTCAAAATTGCAGGGTAGGTAGATCGTGACATTGTGCACATTTTTGCAGTTTAAACTTAGCATCTATCTCTTATAGTTTTTGAAATACAAAATGTATAAGATGAAAAGTATTAAAATTTTTAAAATTTGATAAAAAAAAAGAAAAAAAAAGGGGGCAATAACTCCAAAATGGGTAATGGGATTTACTTCAAAATTGCAGAGTATGTAGATCTTGACATGCTGCACATTTTTGCAGTTTAAACTTTAGTTTTTGAAATACATTTTTTGTATAAGACGAAAAGTATTAAAATTTTGAAAATTTGATGACAAAATGGCAATAACTCCAAAATGGGTAATGGGATATACTTCAAAATAGCAGGGTAGGTAGAGCTCTACATGCTGCACATTTTTGCAATTTAAACTTAACATCTATCTCTTATAGTTTTTTAAATAAAGGACGAAAAGTATTAAAATTTTGAAAATTTGATGAAAAAAGGGAAATAACTCAAAATTGGTAAATGGAATTTACTTAAAAATTGCAGCGTAGGTAGATCTTGACATGCTGCACATTTTTGCAATTTAAACTTAACCTTTATCTCTGATAGTTGTTGAAATATAAGACGAAAGTAATAAAATTTAAAAAATTTGATGAAAAAAGGGCAATAACTCCAAGATGGGTAATCAGATTTACTTCAAAATTGCAGGGTACATGTAGATAGATCTTGCTGTGCTGATCATTTTTACCCCATCAGATTTTTTATATCATTAACGGTTTTTGAGTTATTACCCAAAAACCTGCAATTTTACCATGTTCTATTTTTAGTAACAGTGGCCATGTTGGTTGGTGCACGGCATCACCGGACACAATTTTGAAACTAGACATCCTAGTGATGATTCAGACCAAGTTTGGTTTCAATTGATTATGTAGTTTCAGAGGAGAAGACTTTTTAAAAAGTTCACGACGGACGACGATGACGGACGCCAAGTGATGGCAATAGCTCACATGACCCTTTGGGTCAGGTGAGCTAAAAAAATAAACAGAAACATCACTTTCTCTCCTCCCAAACTTGCCACATTTCTGGAATGACCTTTATCAGGTACGCTCAAAATCTAAAAATTGGAAAGCCAAACAATTTAAAAGTTCTTGGGAGCAATAAAACCAAAGGTGTTAAACTGGACAGTCAAAGTTGGCTAATCTCACCCATGCCTGAGGGAGGAGAACTCGTAAATTTTGTAGTCTTTAATCTTCACATTTTGTCACTTGGGGAGTGGTACATGGTAACTAATTATCCAGTTTCAGTGAATTTCTTCTATTTCATTAATTTGAATATATGCAATGGTAAAAGGTTTGTCGCATGGAACAAGCAGAATCCATACAGCCACGAAAATGGTAAATAGAAGGACAGACAACATATTGACCAAAAGGACAAACAACGATCTACAAAACACTACACAGAAAACTAAAAACAGAGCAACACGAACCCCATTGAAAATGGGGATGAACTATCATGTGCTCCGAAAGTTCCTGCTCAACTCCTGGCACCCGTCATGTTACTGATACTCTTGTTACAAACTAGGTGACAAGTCAAGAATGAGGAAACACACTATTGAAACAATAGTGTGTGTATCATGGACTCGATACAACATGTCTGATAAAGTTTGTCAGTGGCTTGTGACAGGTCTGTGGTTTTCTCTGGGTCCTCCGGTTTCTTCCACCAATAAAACTGACCCTCACGAATCGATATAACTGAAATACTGTTAATACATTTTGTAGTGGTGTTAAATACCATAACTCCCCATGAAAATACTACATTATGTCTATAAGCCATAATAAAAATTGTTTTACATTGTACATATGAAATTATATTCTTTTCGTTATATATCATAAGTTGACAGGTGGTAAATCAGACTCATAGAAAATTCGTCTATTTTCCTTCACAGTATCAATGATGTCTGTCACAAATATATCAGAACAAAGCTCTCTGTATATATTATACTGCTTCATGTCGTCAAAGACTGATTTCATTGTAACAACAGTATTTATTAACTTATCCTCGGTGACTAGTTCTTTTGTTTCATTTGAGGTTCCGTCTCTGTAATAAAAAGTGGGATAACCTCTCAATAACATGATAACAACGCCAGGTTCATAAACCACCATTTCTTCCGATATTTGTCCCAGATGTTCGTGATCATCAGACAAAGTTCGAGTGGAATTGCACGATGATAATTTTTCAATTTCATTTTCATCATCATTATCAGTTTTCTTTAAAACAATATCAGGTTCATAAACAATTGTTTTTTCTAACTTTCTTTCCCGATGTTCATCAGATAACATTTGGGAGGAATTGCACGATGATAATTTTTCAATTTGATTTTCATCATCATTACCAGTTTTCTCTAAAACAATATCAGGTCCATAAACAACTGTTTTTTCAAACTTTCTTTCCCAATGTTCATCAGATAACATTTGGGAGGAATTGCACGATGATAATTTTTCAATTTGATTTTCATCATCATTACCAGTTTTCTCTAAAACAATATCAGGTTCATAAACAACTGTTTTTTCTAACTTTCTTTCCCGATGTTCATCAGATAACTTTTGGGAGGAATTGCACGATGATAATTTTTCAATTTGATTTTCATCATCATTACCAGTTTTCTCTAAAACAATATCAGGTTCGTAAACAACTGTTTTTTCAAACTTTCTTTCCCAATGTTCATCAGATAACATTTGGGAGGAATTGCACGATGATAATTTTTCAATTTGATTTTCATCATCATTATCAGTTTTCTCTAAAACAATATCAGGTTCATAAACAACTGTTTTTTCTAACTTTCTTTCCGGATGTTCATCAGATAACATTTGGAAGGAATTGCACGATGATAATTTACTGATTTCATTTTCGTCATCATCATTTCTCTCTAAAACTTCTGATACTTCAATACAATTATGGTTTACAAAACTATACTCTGATTCTTTACTTGAAACACTGTTTACATTAAAATAACATATTCCAAAATTGTTATAACTGTCAGTTTCTGACTCAAAATGAATACAATCATCCCATTGGTTGAATGTTTCAAGTGAAATATTAGCTTTATCTGATTGGTTCAATGTGTCATGTGAAATATCAGTTTTAACTTCTGCTTTGATCAAAGCATTAACATGGATGTCTGAAGCCGTTGTTACAGTATCACAACAAATTTCATGTGTGGCGTCTTTTTCTGTTAATACAACATTATTATTTCCTATTTCGACATGATCACAATTGATGTTAAACTGTTTGCTGTGTTTGTTTTCAAGGTGCATACATATATTAGTACTATCCATAGGGTTCGACATTTCTAGGTCAGATTCTTTAGTTGTCAGAATCAGACCCTCATTTTCTGACATATTAATGTCTTCTGAATTTGTGATTGATGTAGAATCATCTTTGAGAAAAAAAGATTCACCTTTTGAAATAGACTGATAGCCATCATCTGATGTAAAATGGTCATAAACAGCATATGTAGGTACACTTAATAGAGGTGACACTTCACCTTCAACAGTACACAAATATGTAGGTTCATCAATTAGAGGCGACACTTCATCTTCAACAGTACACAAATAGGTAGGTTCATCAATTAGAGGCGACACTTCATCTTCAACAGTACACAAATATGAAGGTTCATCAATTAGAGGCAACACTTCACCTTCAACAGTACACAAATATGTAGCTTCATCAATTAGAGGTGACACTTCATCTTCAACAGTACAAAAATATGTAGGTTCATCAATTAGAGGCGACACTTCACCTTCAACAGTACACAAATATGTAGGTTCATAAATTAGAGGCGACACTTCACCTTTAACAGTACACAAATGTGTAGGTACATCAATTAGAGGCGACACTTCATCTTCAACAGTACACAAATGTGTAGGTTCATCAATTAGAGGTGACACTTCACCTTCAACAGTACACAAATGTATAGGTACATGAATTAGAGGTGACACTTCACCATCCAAGTTATCCTCTCCTTGAAGTTCTTGGACAACGAGAGGATCGTCGCATACAAAACCAACAGCAGGACAAGACATATCAATACTATCTTTCAACTCCGATATTAATTCTTTATCTTCATTTTGTATACTAAAAGTATTTTCTTCATATTCTGTCTTTTTCAAACTGTTTCTTCTTTCATTCTTGCATGTCTTGTCAAGAAATACATCTCTTGTGTCTGTAACTGAAGATCCAGTTTTGATAATTGGAGTTATCTCCCTTTGTGTAGTAATCTTTTCCCTTGAAGAAGATTCAGTTTTGGTAATTAGAGTTTTCTCCCTTTGAAGATATATTTCTTCTCTTGTAGACTCTCTCATGTTCAGTTTATAATTTCTAGACTCTTTAACATATTTCATGTCGTCAGTTTCATTACAAGGATAGCATACTTCCTGATTTGCATCTAAACTTTCTAAATTAACACATTTCCTGTCATCAATTACAATAGGGGAAGAACAACAATCTCTCATATTCTCTTCTAAACTTTCTTCAACATTTTTTCCTGAACCGTCAATACAATGCTTCATAAATAAATTTTCATGTGTCGGACATATATCTATTTTTTCATGTGATTCAACTTTCACCAAATGAGAACTGTATTTTATTGAATCATCGGAGCAGACTAAAGAGCTCTCATGACCAGAATAATTTGCATGTGATGATTCAACTGGCATATCATCATCACATTTGGCATTAACCATTTTTACATACGTAATCTCATTATCAGAATCGGCTTCATCATCGGAAATAGTCGGTTCAAATCTGGAATCCATACATCGCAGTGATCTTTCATTTCCAAATAATTCCACCGAAACTGCAAATTCGTTTTGATGGATCGGCTGCAAATTATCGTCTCCCGTTGCAATATGCAAATCAATCTGGCAGCCTGAGAAATCAATAGGTTCTGGTTTTTGTCGTAAAGTAACAATGCCTGGCGCTCCATCCATACTAAGTTGATAATTACATGAACACAATTCTCTTTTCGGATCGTTTAATCCTAAGTAACCGTTTTCATTAAACATATCCATACTCCACGTTTGTGCCTTTTTTATGATTTCAGCGTTTTTCGTCCACAACTGTATATTTTTTTCAATAATTTTATTCGGATCTTTATAAGATTGTCCAATCAAATGAAATCCGGGATCGATTCCATATTGAAAGTTTATGCAACATGGAATTCTGGGTGGTAGAATTTTATCGTCGTTAATTTTCAACTCTAAAATGGCAACGTCCAGTTCTTCATTTGCATATCTTATTTTACCAACGAAATGAAATATAAGACGATCTGTATCATACGCAATAGAGTAATTAAAACATATGTAAACATCAGGACTTTCAAGATTAGATTCTTTGAACATTCCACCAAAATCTATAATATAAGAGTAATAATAGTGAGAATACAGTACTGAAAAAAATATATTCAAAGATGCAGCTAATCTGTGATTAATGTTTAATTGCAACTCAGCAATTTTTCAGCTATATCATAGCTAATCTGTGCTACTGTTCTAGTATTATATGATTTGTTTTATTGTCTCTCATTTTATATGCCTGTTTGTACATTTGTATGTGCATTGTAACATTACCATAAACATTCACTGTATTTGCAGGGCTCCCACTACTTTTCAAATTAGAAAGAGAAGTGACTTCTCTTTCAGGGAGCTCACAGGGAGAAGTGGGAGACAACAGAGAGAAGTGGGGAAGACTTCTGGGAGAAGTTAATTACGATTAATCAAAACATTGTTTCGCGACCCCTCTGACATTACCCTGCCCAAATTTAGTAAATAATTAAAAGGCTGTCTGAACTGTCAGATTTGTTCTTGGTTTTTTTTATTCATAACTACCTTAAGGACATCTACAAAATGTATTCAATGTTATATTTTTATTTCTGGCTACCTTGACTATTGGAGCCTTGCATACCAGTGATTTTTATATGTACCCAAACCCCCCCCCCTTTTTTTTCCCCTTTGGAAATATTACTGTATTGTGACCACACAAATTGTAATAACTCATGGTCATATCTGTGTGATCTTCAGCAGAAGAGCGATGTCTCTTTCAATTTGCTCAATGGTTCAACTATATTTAGCTTGGGAATGAAAATATAGCACAAACGTAAATTGCCACTGTCAGTCAAAAACTGAAGAAAGTAAAGGCTGTAATTATTATTTGCCAGACCTCAAATCAGATTGCAACAACGGAGGAAAGCTACTGTAGTTCCAAGTTTATTTTTTAATTGGATAATATGCATTAACGTTTACACATGTCTGTTCGATAGATCGTATTATATATTAACCCGGTGTCGAGTATAAAATACCAATGCGGATGGATTAAAATCTGAAGCGTCTACGTGCATTTCAACGATAATCATATTTGAATATTCGCATATTATGAACATATTTGATATGAGAACTATGATTTTATGTCACAGAAATTAGAAAAAATAAATCAAAAGTTTGTTTTGTTGAAAGTAGCTGCGGACAAACAGTTCGGTCATTATTTCCGGTAGCACAGTACCGCATTGCGTCCCCTTACCAAAATGGTGCCATTGCTGTTTGTTTACGAAAAAAAAAATACAAATAGTTTTCTTTTAAGCCGGGCATATATAAACAATAAACAAAAGATCTAATGATCGAAATTAAAGTTTCTATAAACCGTAATGGATTACTTTCCAAGAAAATCACTTTCAAAATACTTAATAACGGATACGATAGATTTCAATAATTGACAAGTGCCAGTGGATAAAATACGAGGCCGGCGACATAGGGCGACTCTTCAAAATTACAAGGTGACTTGAACTTCTCTTTTGACCAACGAGAAAGCGAAGTCAACCTTCACAACGCGACTTCTTCGCCCGAATCGCCCTCCAACGTGAGCCCTGATTTGATGTCTTAGCACCAATATAGTGTTCTGTATAATTCAATTGTAAACTTTTTTTTTGTCTTGTTTGTTTGTTTAATCTAATTCTTTATTTATTTCAAGAGGATTACATACAGCCAGAGGCTACTAGTAGTTTGTTTGTTTGGGGGGGTATTTAAATAAATGGCACCTACTACAAATTCCTTTCACTATATGCAGTGAGGTCATAATGTATTTTTCGCCCACTCTGAATCCTGTTCCTGACGTTAGATGTCCTATTATTAGACCAACAGATTTTGACGTAATTTCGACCAGTTTAGTTGATATACTGCCTTTGCTTTCAGTGCAGTGAGCTTGAACTTCAATGTTAACAACAGGAACCCTACTTGCTGCTATCGATATCTCTGTAAACAAAAGTTATTAAGATATAAATAAATTTATTTTTATAAGTTTGAATCCTGCTCAAGCGAGGTGTACTCGATACAACATTATGTGATAAAGCTTGTCAATGTCTTGCAGCAGTTCAGTGGTTTTCTCTGGGTACTCCAGTTTCCTCCAATAAAAATGACTGCCACGATATAACTGAAATATTGTTGAAAATGGCATTAAACACCATAAAACCAACCAACCATTCTTTAATGAAGTCTTAATAATTTTGTCAGAAAGAACAATAAAATCACTGTCATACCTTGTCGTGTCAAAATCAGAGGTGTAATGTTAGATTGTCTCTCATGTTCATTTACATCCATATCCTCTCTTACTAAACATGTATTAGGTGCAATTTTGATAATTTGTGTCATTATTAAGCATTATTCAGCAAAACTGGAATTAAACATTGTTTCTTGAAACCCGGTTGTCTGGCAAATTTTCACAAAAATCGCATTCCAAACTGAATTTAAACATTGTGTTGTCTGTTCTTCTTCAATTTACAGATTCTGATTACCTCTTTGGTATTTTCAAACTCTTTTTACCTTTTTCTTTTAAGACTTGGAATATATCTATTTTTTTTATCTCGTGTTTCCAATCTCTATAATACCTTTATCTTTTATTTTTTCCCATTCCGATAAATCAGAAGGCTGGTAAATCTCATCGTAGTGAAGACGTCTTCTTCTTTTTCTCCTGCCTTTCTTCCTCCTACCACAACCACAACAGCTACAAAGTAGTTTACTTTTTTGTTGTCCCATTAATCACTCTAAGTTGTCAAACATTCTAAATGAAATCTGAATATATACATTTGTATGGTTAAAATTAATAAAGAAGATTGAGGGCATTCCATTCATTTTCAAGTAGGAGGTGATAATCCTAAAGTAGAAGGGGGTCCAGGGGGACTTAATTCCATACCAGAGTTGATCCCGCTAAACAAGTATGGAAAACAAAGCCATATTTTATTTTCACTTTGACATTTTCGTTTTTGAAAGCAAGTAGCCGGGGAAAAGAATCAATACCTAGAAAACAGCATGAGAAATACCCTACCTTGAAACAAAATAAAGATATAAACACCAATAGTAAAAACTGTTTTGCTGTTGGGCAGCCTACCCCAGATGTAAATGCAAGAATTAATAGCATGGACAATCAGCAAAGATTTCCTCCAATAAATGAGCACCAAAAACAGAATACCGGTTCTTTTTTAGACAGAAACCACAGACCCATCCTAGAACCAGGCCCGTCAATGCTAGACCAAAGAATGTTGTAAAACATCAACAACATAGCCTCTTGAGTCTAGCAACTTTTAATATAAAAGGATTTCAATCAAATCAGAATTATTATAATGAACTACTTCAGAAATTTGATATACTCTTACTACAAGAACATTGGTTATTTAACTTTGAGCAAGAAATATTAAAGCAGTACTCATACCGATTTTACATCATTTACCAGACATGTAGATGATATTGACCCAATATCTCCTATTAGCAGACCAAGAGGATATGGTGGAATTGCGGTAATATATAAGAAAACACTATCACCTTCTATAACTCATTTACCTGACGGTGATCACAGAATTCAAGCAATAGAAATAATTACCAACGATAAATCAATCTGTCTTGTTAATGTATACTTACCTGCAAGAGGAACTACAACAGGTCAAGAACTATATAGAAGTGCTCTGGACACCCTACGAGAGATTATTTGGAAATACGAAAACACTCATACAATAATAGTTGCTGGAGATTTTAATGCCTCTTTTGCAAGACAATACAAAGATCCACAAGATGATCTATTTAAGAGCTTCTGTGTTGATACGAGTCTGACAAAACCAGCGAATTATCCAACATTGCATACCTATCATCAGGGACAAACATCATCTCAAATAGACTATATTTTGGTGAAAAAAAATGAAGATACTTGTGTACCAAATATAATTCAACTGGTAAACGTCAAAGACGACCCACAAAATACGTCAGATCACTTTCCGGTAACAACAACACTATATGCCTGTCCAAAGAAAAAACATATCCAAACTTAAAATATTTGGGACAAAATAGATAAAGAGGAATATAAGAAAAATGTAACAGTAGAATTAGAAGACTTCAGATATCTTAAAATGAAAACACCATATATATGGAGTGGAACAATATATTACCCACTTTATAAATAGCGTACAGAAAGCGACAAACTTGAGCTGTCCTCAAAATCAAGCCAAATTTCGGAGAAGGAAAAAATACTCATGGACTCCTAAATTACCAGAAGCTGTCGCCAAATCAAAAAGAGCATTTTACCTATGGAAAAAAGCAGGATCCTCACAAAGTAGTTCTAATATCTACAAAATAAAAAGAACAGAAGCTAGAAAAGAGCTTAGATCAATTCAGAGGCAACAAACTGCAGAAAAACGAACTAAGTTACATGAGGAAATAATGGAATCATCAAAGCTATTTTTCAAGCTAATAAAGAATCAACGTGCAACTAGCACAACAATCATACTCAAATATTGCGTGTAGAACAAAACGAGTTCACAACACCCGCTGAAATAAATGAGACTTTTAGAAACCATTTTTCCAATCTAGCAGAACCAAAACAAAATCTAAAATTCAATGAAGAACATGATAGACAAGTGAAAATAGATGCCGAGCTGATTGTTAATATCTGTGAAAATAGTTCAGTGACAATCCAACCTGTTACCCCTACAGAAATATCAAAATTGGTGGCATCGTTAAAAAAGAAAAAAACTGAAGACATAGATAAATTGTCTGCTGAACATCTGCAATATGGTGGATCAACCATTTCTGACTACCTTGCGTCAACAATCAATAACATATTTTACACCAAGTATGTACCAGATTCTATAAAGAAAGGATTACTAACGGCAGTACCCAAAAAAGATAAAGACCTATCAAATCCATCAAACTACAGAGGCATAACTGTTATCTCAATTATATGTAAGCTACTAGAAATGTGCATCAGAGCAAGAATAGAAGGTACTTTAGAAAAACAACAGAATAAATTACAAAAAGGATTCACCAAGGGCGCATCCTCTATCAACATTGCTCTCCTCATAACAGAATCTATAAATGAGGCCAAAGACAACAATGAAACCCTAATTCTTATTGCCTTGGATGCAGAAAAAGCGTTCGACGTCGTAGATCATACTCATCTATTTTGGAAAATATACCATCAGGATATCACTGGATCAACCTGGCTACTAATAAAGGAATTATATAGGAAAACAACTACTCAAGTGAAATCTGGAGGAGAAATTTCAAAACCATATGTTAATCACCAAGGGGTAAAACAGGGCGGAATATTGTCTGCCGGGTTCTAGAAAGCATACAACAATGACATATTAAACACCTTAGAAAGAAGTGATAATAGGATTTAAAATAGGAGCTAGTTATGTGGCCATGGGGTGTCCAACTTGTGCAGACGATATAAATGTAATGCTATGCGCTAAATCTGAACAGGAAGCACAAACACAATTGTATATTATAGCGCAATGTACATCAGATGACAGAGTGAAAATTAACAGTAAGAAAACAGAAATCATTTGCATAAATGACAACAAAGCTAAAAATAAACCACTAACGCTCTTCAGCGAAACTATAAATGAAAAAACATCCTTAAAGCACTTGGGTATAGAACGAAAGAAGAACAACAGACCGGATATAGAAAAAAGAATCTATAGCAAGAGGCACTATGTATTCACTCATGGGAGCAGGTCTACACGGAATCAATGGAATAAATCCACTGATAGCTTGGAAATTATGGCGAACGTTCGTTGTGCCAAGAATGCTATATGGAATTGAAACACTCAAGATAACAACAACAGATACATGTATGTACAAACTCGAGCAATTTCAGAAAAAGACCCTTAAACAGTTTTTAGGCTTGCCACAACAAACAGCTGATCCAGCAATCTACATCTTGCTAGCAGCAGAGTGTATCGAGCAAATTATACATAAGGCAATTATTGGATTGTTTCTAAGGATATTAAAAGACCCGGATTCAGTCGAGTACCAACTGGCCATGCGACAATTAGCAATCAAAGACTGTGACTCAAATAGTTGGTTTATAACAGTGAATGAAATTCTACTTTCATATGAATTGCCATCTGCTCATAAGTTTTTATTAAGTCCTAAGAAAAATTGGAAACCTATAACTCATACAAAAATTGACAACTTCTGGAAAAACAAGTGGTCAGAAGATGCAAAAACAAAGTCAACGTTGAGTTATATGGAAACAGATACATGGAAATATAAACAACCAAATTTGTGTTGGAGCAGTGTCAGAGACAACAAACGAGACGTCAAAAAAGGAGTAATAAAATCACGAGTTTTGACAGGAACATACAAAACCCAACATGTCATCAGCCGGTATGAAAAATCTAGCACATCGTCGATATGTCAATTATGTCAAAAGGACATGGAGGATTATGCACACTTTCTCCTTAAATGCGATACACTATCGACAATAAGATATAATCACCTGGTAAGATTGGCTTTGCATCTTGAGAAATTACAAGTAAACACAGATTTCCTAGTTAATTCTGAAAAGGACTTGCTTCAAATGATAATTGACTGCAGTGCAAGTAATCTGATTGATTCTCAATACCGGAAAGATGTAGACACGATCTGCAGAGATCTGATTTATGCTCTGCATGTGAAAAGAGCAGAACTGCTTTTAGAGTAAAAGGTTGCTGTCAGTCATGTTTATATATATATTTTATATTTTATATAAATGAAACTCTCAGACCAGTGAGAAAAACGTTATTTTTAAATGTTAAGATACCGTTTTATAATGATTTTTATCTTTTTAATAAATCTAGGACTTTTAAGATTGAATATTTTTAATCCATGCCAGTTCATCCATGTACAGTGTAAATACACGTTATAGTTTATTTTACCTTTTAAACCAAATCGTTTAACTTTTAATTGTATTGGTTTTAAACATAACGCGTACGTCAGCTATAATTGACGGTGACCCTTCATATAGGGTGGACTTTCCTGAACAGAACAGATAACTACACGAATCAAAGTTGTGGAAAAAGAAAATTTGAAGGCGAATATCGTTCAATTACTTACTTAAATACGAATTATTTTTTTTTTAAATACAGTTCAACTATGTTACAATCAAGGAGACGTTGGAATTCAGGACCTAGCACCCCTTCTTCAAAGAAAAAGAAACATTATTGCAAATTCTTGGAGGACTGGACAAAATTATACGATTGGGTGCAGCCTACTTCTTTAGGGAATGATATGGCATTTTGCAAACTTTGTTCTACAAATTTTAGTGTCAGCCATGGTGGTGTATATGATATTAAAAGACATGCTGATGGAGATTCACACAAAAAAGCAGTTGCTTCAACAAGGAAATCAACCAATCTTAAAAATGCAGACCCAGAGAGAATTCTTTCTATGTTAAAAAAAAATCCAGACAGATATGAGATCTGAGTTGAGCAATGACACACTTTGTTCTTTATTATGTGCAAAGCAAAATCAAAACTTTTTGTGTTATGAGTACGAACCAAGTGACTCTGTTCTAAGATCAGCAAAACAAGCTGCATTGTCCTACCAAAGTGGTTTGAAGTAATGTTGCTCAGCAACAACAATAAAAGTTGTACAGTAAATTTTGTTTGCTTTAATCTAAAAATTTTAGTGTGAAAAAGTT
>MJUT01063105.1:229414-255438 GCA_002080005.1 Gigantidas platifrons
ACTTGACCTAGATATTCATGAGATACACTTACATACCAAACCTAGTTTCAATCTGACTATTTGTTCCCACGTTATCATCTGGAAACCAAATATTTAGCAATTTTGAGGTATCAAAATGGGCACAACTCTAGTAAAAATTGTCATTATCGAACTTGACCTAGATATTCATAAGATACACTTACATGCCACACCTAGCTTCAATTTGACTTTACATTCACAAGTTATCATCTGGAAAACAATTTGGGACACACGGACGAAGTATAAAAAGGGATGTAACTCTGGTAAGAATTGTCGAAAAATGATCGTTATCGAACTTGACCTAGATATTCATGAGATACACTTACATACATGTACCAAACCTAGTTTCAATCTGACTATTTGTTCCCAAGTTATCATCTGCAAACCAAATATTTAGCAATTTTGAGGTATAAAAAGGGATACAACTCTAGTAAAAATGGTCGAAAAATTGTCATTATCGAACTTGACCTAGATATTCATAAGATACACTTACATACCAAACCTAGCTTCAATCTGACTTTTCATTCACAAGTTATCATCTGGAAACCAAACACACGGACGGACGGAACCCATTTCTATAGTCCCCTTTGACGAAGCGTCGGGGGACAATAAAACCCAATTATGCAAAGTGAAAGTAAAACTATATACATGTAGGTATATACATACATACCTGTTAACCTCAGAGATTGTGTATGTGGGAGATCTCCCACATTCCAACTATTTAATGTGGGAGATTTTGCGTGACGAACTTTTTCACACTAAAATTTTTAGATTAAAACAAACAAAATAAACTGTACAACTTTTATTGTTGTTGCTGAGCAACATTAATTACTTCAAACCACTTTGGTAGGACAATACAGCTTGCTTTGCTGATCTTAGAACAGAGTCACTTGGTTTGTACTCATAACACAACAAGTTTTGATTTTGCTTTGCACATAATAAAGAACAGAGTGTGTCATTGTTCAACTCAGATCTCATATCTGTCTGGATTTTTTTTAACATAGAAAAAATTCTCTCTGGGTCTGCATTACTTGCAGGAATAATGCAACAAGCCTTTGCTAATTTGCTCAAAAGACCAAATTGCAATTTGTCTGTAAGCAGGTCTTTTTTTTCAGCCATGTGGGACCAGAAAGTATCAATATCACATGTTGTTGAAGGCAGATCTTCCTTTGGTGTGACTTGGAATTCCAAAAATTCCTCCTGGATCAAGTCAATTTCCTCACTCTAGATAATGCGGGAGGGTTAACAGGTATGTAACATACCAACGTCTAAACTTGTGTAGGAGGAACCCATGCATCAACATTTAATTCTGGCTACATAAAATATGTCACATGTATACCTACTGTAGTTTGCATTGAATTGTTTTCGTGAATTTAGACTATTCAAAATGTATTGTGCGAATGTTTTGTTTCATTGTTTGAACATACCTGTTAACCCTCCCACTTTTGAGCTCGGCCTCCCACAAAGCAGTACACAGTATTGAAAATGATTCTGATTAAGTAATACTGTTACTGGGCTCGGCCCAAATTCCATCCACTGTACAATGGGAGATAACTCCGATTGTACAGTGTTGGAATTCCCACCGAGCTTTGTAAATAAAAGAAACATAATGCATATATATATATAAATCAGTGCAAACAATATGTTTGAATATGAATTTTATTATGTCAGATTTAAAAGATTACTATAGGGCTTGTGTTATAATTGTTTTATTATTTTAAACTTTAAACACAACTTATTTTATTGTATTCTATACGAGGAAGTGCATGGTTGGGTTTTAAATCATGACTCATGCATGGTCATATGGCATGTGTTAAATGTATATTGTGGAGATCATTGTTTACCTTGATAACTATACTAGTATATACTAGCCAAGTATGTCATCATGCATATCTAGACTAAATATCAGTGTGTAGATCACATTGTTTTCAAATCATTGCAAGCTGTTGTTAGCGTGAAATGGTTACAGGAAGAGAAATGTCGAAAATGCATCGATAACACTTGAAAATGCAAGTAGAACGTTGTAACTTCCAGTTATATCAGATGATATGAAAATATTAAAATGCTTACAGTTACGAATTGGGAATTCAATAATATATATATAATTATACACCTGGTTATGTACAGAAACCATGTTGCCCGTTCCTCTTGACCTGCCCTGGCTTGTGCGTTTGTTTACTATTTACACATCCGGGTGTACATGTAACCCGAATAATCCAGTCGTTATACGATCGCTTCATCAGAAGGCGGAGAGAATCGGAGACGGAAAGGGCACGAATTATTCGAGTTAATCCGGGTGGTGCAAATGGATAAAAATGGGCGTAGTGTATTACCTGGAAATCAATTGACTGGAGATAGATTTTCATCATATAAACATCTATATCTATGGTTTGGAATATAGCACAATAAAATAACATACCATGCAGTCTTTTTAAATGTGTTAGCTACATTTGGAACTAATTTTTGTAAAAAAAATAATTGTATTTACTATCTTAACTCGTGACTGTAAAAAGTTGGGTATCATAAATAATTACATCTTTTGACTGCCTGGAAAATATTTCAATCACATTTTTTAAATATTTTATGCATATTTTATAATAAAATAGCCTACCATGCAGTCTTAAATGTTTTAGCTACATTTGGAACAAATTTTTGTAAAAAAAAATAATTTTATTTACTATCTTAACTCGTGACTGGAAAAAGTTGGGTATCATAAATAATTACCTCTTTTGACTGCCTGGAAAATATTTCAATCACATTTTTTTTTATTTTATACATATTTCTGGCAAATAAAACATATATCAATGTTAAAGTTAGAGTTTAAGGTTTTAGAATATATAAAAGTTTTAAAATTTTGATCACTGTGTATACAAAATATAGTGACTGGAAAAATCTTTCACTCTAAATTATTAAATCAGAATGGCGACTTAAATTTTGATGTTTTACATTTCAAAGGCTTGAAAAGAATAAAAAAATATTATTATGCCTCATATATTAATTACCATAAATAGATTAATTTGATTGGACAATGGGTAAAAATCAGAACACGTGATCACACAAGACAAAAATCATATTCCGTGAAATAAATATCATATTCCACCACTTCGGAAGCCTCGCAGGTTTTCCCGTTATCGTTTTTTGAGAGGAAAACGTCAGATGCACTCGGAACGTATCACTTGCACGCGACCGTTACAATTTGTTGATGTGGTTTTTAAATGTCTTGAGACAACGTTCTGGACTTAAAATATGTTTGCCAGCAGTATTATACATATGCATGTGTTTTCTTGGTTTCATTCGGTATAATAAAAGATTTATAGCATGTGGGTTCAGGAAATATGAAAATGTATTCACCCTCGAGTATCATATTCCCCCCGGGCGTTGCCCTCAGGGAATATGATACTCTTGGGTGAATAAATTTTCATATTTCCCTCACCAGCATGAAATAAATGTATAGTATTCACCTGCTGAAAGTAATATTCACCGGGTGACGTCATAAGCCTTATAGTATATGTAATAAAACAATTACAGACTTTTGTATCAGTGAATATTATTGACCTGCACAACCAATATTGACCTCAGCCTTCGGCTTCTGTCAATATTATTTTACAGGTCAATAAAAACTCATATTCACTTCTACAAAAGTCTGTAATTGTATAAAATTTCTGTCAAATATTGTTGATTGTACATAATGTTTAATTTGAAGCTTCAAGTTTAAAAACAAAGTTTGGGTTTTAAATTTTGACAATGTTTATAATGGGCAATACCTTGACTGGAAAAATCGGTGGTGTTAATTTATTTTACTGGAAACGGATTTGATGTCTACCTCCTTGTGTAAGCAATGCCAATATGGACACACTATATTAATATTATATTAATACCAATGGAAGTAAGAAGAATCGAGGATGTCTGCCAGTATACTGTAATATCGAAATGTTAAGAATTCATTTTAAGTATACCATGAATCTATGGATAATCAGTATATTGTCCAGCTCTTGCGACGTGTACGCCTCCTCGTTAAGAGCCATAATTTTGAAAATAAAAGCCAAAATTTTTATATTTTATACATTTATCAACCAAATATTTATTTATTAATTATTAAAAAAATATATTTATATTTAAAAAAAATGTTTTATTGTCTTCATCAAATACTACTTCTCTTATGAATTTCAGCCAGCAGAAAAAAAGATATGTGTTTAAATGAAAACATAGAAGTGAAGAATTGAAATGAAATTGCTTGAGTTAGATTAATTCTGAAATGAGAAAACAATGTATAATTTAATTTTGCAAATATATCTTTATCCATTTATTAATTATTTATTTATTTTTTATCACTTTTTTTTTCCTTCAAAATTTAATTCCTAATCCTTCCTGAAACTGACCCTATCAAAATGGTCAAGTTTTTAATTGACATTGGGAGTAATAACAACAATTTCAGCCAGATTGACAACATATTTGTTATGTTTGGTGGACGCGTGTTTTTCAACAGACAGTCGGTATTTCTATGGGTACCAACTCTGCAGATTTTTTTTATTCCTATGAGGCAGACTTTTTACAGGAGCTTTTCAAGAAAAACAAAAAGAAACTAACCAAATATTTTAAAGTTCACGTTTCGCTATATAATATGACGCCTTTTCACTAAGTAATTCTAAGTTTAGTGATTATTTTGATGCATCAATCCCATTTGACTTGAAATACAGGATACCACAGATACAGCTGTGTATTGGTGATGCACCTGTATGCTAGATATTGACCGTTAATGGTGGTTAAGAACGAAACTTTACGACAAAATAGATTATTTTAATTCTCCCATTAAGAACTTCCCACTTATATGTAGCAACCTTCCAGAAACGCCTGCATATTGAGTATATATTTTTCAGTCGATACACCATTCCAGAGATTGGGGTTCATATCATGATTTTCACGATAGAGGATTGCTGCCAACAGGGAAGCAACCACATCGGTGGTGTAATGGGTAGCGTGCTCGCGTCGAGTGTGGTGTATTGTGGGTTCGAGCCGTGATCGGGTCATGTCAAAGACTATAAAATTGGTATTTGTTGCTTCTCCACAAAGCACGCAGCATTAAGTAGACAGAACAAAGACTAGTTGGCTCGGAATCAGGATAATGTGTCCGATTAAAGTGATGTCTACCCGTGAACTGTTGTTCCAGTGAACTAGCACTAAAAAAAATCCAACTAAGCGTGTCGATCTAGTACAAAGCGGACCTCATCATCATCTCATTGAAAATTAACTTGATCTCGCCATGATATAGCTGAATATTGCTGAGTTGGCGTTAAACAACAATCACTCACTCACTCTAGCAAGGAATCTACATAACCAAGTGTTCCAAGTGGTAAAGCTACAAATTACACCATAAATACATTACCGCTCACTTTCCTTGCTTAGTGCAGGCATTTCAATAAAACGTGAAGAGGTTAAACCAGTATTATTATCTTAATATAAACAACATGAAAGGTAAATACGTCTACTATTAGCTTGTCACTTGTATACACTGATAGCTTCCACTTTAGATTGCCATTGTAAGAAATCTTGTAGACAATACATATATGATCAAGATACTCTCATCAATGATGTAAACCTGTTCTGCCCACTTGACGTTAGACAACAACTGATCAATCAATAAATCAATCTATCAATCAACTCATCGATTGTTGACTTCATGTTCAGTAGGCGTTGCTGTTTAAAATGGTTATTAATTTACATCTTCTTTTTTAGATTAAGAAAAGTTTGATCAAAGATCAAAGGTTAAGCACTCAACTAGTAGATAAATATTTCATTTTTATACAATTTTTGACGTGACAATCATCCATTTTATACTCTGTAGCCTCCTTAATTAATCCAGATTAATTATTAACAGGCTCAGAAAAGAAAAGAAATTCGGTATCAGTTCGATCACAGGAATCCATTTTCTATGAATGAGAATAATAGCTTCCGGAGGTGAGTGAATTTGTTTCATAATATAGTCCAAAAGCTGCTTTACCTAACCAATTTGGTGATTATTTTCTTTTACAATTTTTAGTATATATAGTTAATCTCACCTAAACAGATTACCACTGTCGAATCTTCTGTACCCATGGTTACTATCCCATGGAGGAAAATTTGTCATTTATGCTGCGTTCACACGTAATGCGTTTTCTAATACGTTTCGGATAAAACACTAAATAGTTTGAAACGTTTCAGAAAACGCCTGCGTTCAGACGGAATTTCTGAAACGTTTTCAAATGGTTGCTCCCTTATAGTTACATATATTTCGTTTAATTTGCATAATTAGAAGCACCTGTTTTAAAACGAATTGTTCAAGATATCGTGTCCACACGACAATTTAATACGTTTCGAAAACGTTTTAAACTGAAACGTTTCAGAAAACGTACAATGCGTTTTCGATAATACGTTTCAGCTGAAACGTTTTCGAAACGTATCGCTAATTTGTTGACGTGTGAACACTACATGTGTTTTCGATACGTACGCCCGGATGATAATTACCAACAACACTAACGAGGAACGGTTTGTCAGAAGTAGTCGCTATTTTTTAATTACCCGTTGTAAGGCAAACTTATCAAACCCTTTTTAGTATTCCTTTTTACTTGAGAAAATCAAGTATTAATCTGTATGTTTATTTCTAGTATTATCACAGGCCCCCGGGCAAAGCAGTACACTGGGGCCCATCTCACAGGAAAAAATATGTAAATGGTCGATACAATTAATCATATATTTATTGTATTGATACTTCAAACAAAAACAGTGTTTAAACATTAAAAGCATGCCGTACACAACATCGTTACTTATATAGATTAACATGGAGCCCTATGCTCGTTGGCCCAACGGGCAACTGCCCATCGTCCACATGCGTTAAGATGGCACTGCATGTTCTCGTCCTGAATCTATGGAACAACCGTTTAAATTTGGAGGGAGAGAGGGGTTATGATCTTTTCGTGGGCAAAATATGTCGCAAAATTTTATAGGAAAAAATAATTGGCCCGTAAGATGCAAAATAATGATAACTATAATCTAACAGTTTTCAATGAGATTATTTGGTGATTTTTTTAAGTAAAGTTAAATCATCAGTCTCCAACTGCAATACTGCTCATTAAACGAAAATTACACAAAAATCTCTGATAACCCGGTTTTAAGTGGGGTTCGTGTTACTCGATATTTAGTTTAATATGTATGTTTTGTAGTTCGTTGTTTGTCCTTTTGTATTTTTTCTTTTGGCCATTGTGATGTCTGTTTTTCTTCGATATAAGGATTCTGATTATCCCTTTGGTATCTTCAAATTCTTTTTAAAGTATCATATACCAATATATTTATTTCTACAGTACAGAATCAAGCGAAACGACAAACGAAATAAAGTACAGCTTAAATTATAGTAGACATGGATTAATATGGAGAACAAACGTGTCAATACAGCAACACTGACTCAGGAATGTTTAAAGCATGTCTTCTGAATGAGCTTCTATATATGTTAATTATCATATTAACACAAGGTTTGTTTGTGTATGCTATGTAAGTTTACCATGGTTACGCTCACAAATGTATACAGGGACAGCCTTATGAGGTGCAAGTGTAGGATTAAATAGTGTCCTCCGTGAAATATTGTCCTATGCTACAATTGTTTTCTATGATAAAGACCGAGGACGGAATAAAGCGCAGAGGTGACTTCTTATGGTCTGTTGGGGATTTTTCATTTGAAAAAGATACAATCGGACACATTTTCACAGGACAATATTATGGCTTACACAAGACACAATTGTTAATTGTTCTTTGTAAAACTTGAAAGGTGTTCATGTGTGTACTTGAACAGCGAAGAGTAGACAAGTCCATCGAGGGCCCAATTAGAAGCAATTGATCCAATTGTCGTAAGGCCGGCTCTGTATATATATTGTTTTTGTAAGACATCAAAATGGTTTTGCAGTATATCATGTATTTTATGATATATGCATTAAACTTGACAATTGTTCAACTGTTATTTCCGTATAGACGGAATATGTCTTATAGACAGAATGTACATGGCTGTGATCGTATGTTATTTGGATTAAAATATAATTGTGTAGTCAGTGCATGTCTACCATCATATCCTCACTAAGATTTGATTCCCACATGTAAATATAATTGTGCAATCAATGCATGTCTACCATCATATCCTCACTAAGATTTGATTCCCACATGTAAATATAATTGTGCAGTCAGTGCATGGCTACCATCATATCCCTACTAAGATTTGATTCCCACATGTAAATATAATTGTGTAGTCAGTGCATGTCTACCATCATATCCTCACTAAGATTTGATTCCCACATGTAAATATAATTGTGTAGTCAGTGCATGTCTACCATCATATCTTCACTAAAATTTGATTCCCACATGTAAATATAATCGTGCAGTCAGTGCATGTCTACCATCATATCCTCACTAAGATTTGATTCCCACATGTAAATATAATTGTGCAGTCAGTGCATGTCTACTATCATATCTTCACTAAAATTTGATTCCCACAAATAAATATAAATTTGACAGCTTGGATATATCTGCCATATTGATGAATGTACTGATTGCATACGTAGTTGTAAACGCAACTACCACGCGATCACAACCACGACGGCTCAATTGAAGGGGTGGGGGTGGCAATGTTCAAGTTACAATCAAGAACGAATACCATAGGTATATTTTCTTATTCAATAGACGTATTGAGAAATACCTTCCCTTTCATTGAATTATGTTGATTGATTGATTGATTGTATTTAACGCCACTTTCAGCAATATTTCAGCTATATCATGGCGACCAGTTTTAGTGGTGGAAGAAGCCAGAGTACCCGGAGACTGGGCAGCCACCGACAATGGGTAAGGCGAAGCAACTGGTAAACGTTATCACTTGCGGCTGCGAGTCGAGTGCACCCTTTTGTTGAATTATGTTGAACACAAACGTCCATAAAATGTATATCAATAGACATGTAAGAAATTATGCACGTTAAAAAAAAATGGGGTGAACTTTTTTTTCTCTCTTTGTTTAGTTTCATCTCAAGAGAGGGGAATGCAATGTTTAAGTTACAATTTTAAATACCGTATGCATATTTGTTTTTTTATTTTCTTTGTTTAGTATCATCTCAATGTAATGATACAGAGCTGACAATAAAGTCTAAGTTATTTACCACCATAATTATACAGTCACCGGGATACAGCAATGGCTACGAACGGTATGATAAATCTTTTAATTAAACTATTCACAAAAAACGAACGAGGAGGATATATTTGTTATTTCAAAAACATTTCAAAACGTTTTCCTGTTGAGACACTTTGGCTCTCTTATCTCGCATTATGTATTTTTAAGTTTATCAGTGACTTGCGACAAATCAGTGGTTTTCTCGTAGTACTCCTGTTTCCTCCACTAATAAAACTGACCGCCACGATATAACTGATATATTTTTGAAAGTGGCGTTAAACACCATAACCACCCATCTTTCCGTTACAAAATTATTTTGGTTCTGACGATTTTTTATTTAAGCTTTATGTTATTGAACGAATCGCAAAAAAATCAGTCTTTCTGTCATATCCTTATCAACCTCCTTCTTGAATTGAGACAATGCATTGGATTTCTGAATTGGTCTTCATATCAGAAAACATTTTTAAAGATACCAAAGGGCCAATCAGAAGCTGTAAATGGGAGAAGGACATATGCTACAATGGCTAAATAAAAAAAAAAGACAAAAGGACAAACAACGATCTACAAAACACCAGAGTAAGAGTATAAGTAAAGATAGAGCAACACGAATCACACTAAAAACTGGTGTCATTCACAAGACAAGAGAAGAATATCATTTACATGTATAGAGAACGTATCATAACCCAAGGTCATCTTTGATCTTGAATGTGCTTCCTTACATTAAGTCTCTAACACTTCTTTTATCGTGCCAATTTCGATTGTCACGTGTTCATGATTTACATGCCACACGAGTTCACCTCTGATTTTTAATTGACGCTTGTGTTGGCCTTTTTAGTTGTCTGTTTTCAGTATTAGTGGCTATCCAAGTTTTCCCCCTTTTAGGCACGGATTCGTCGTTTTATATTGATGTATACTTTCAATCACGTCTTGGTACTTTCTGACTTTACATAGAGCGTTTCAGATTCGTCGATTTCATGAAGACTTTGTTTTTTTTCTAATAATCGTTTGTATCTGAATAGGTTGCAAATATGTTTCTGATGTAATGGACTAGACAAATTGATTTAGATATTCCGGATTTTGCCATTTCCTCTCATGTATATGAAGATAAACATGCTTACCATTTACTTCAAGTATGAAAGACCCGATATTTCAAGTATCCCTTACCCCATCTTTGTCATTGATAAAGAAGGGATAAGGGACAGTTGGTTGCTTTGATGTTAGTTCAGTATGACTGAATGAACTTATTTCACGATCAGTTTAGCAATAACTGCTTTCCTGTCCGGAGAACCCACGTTTTTAGTAGGGTTCGTCTTGCTCAAGCTTTAGATTTCTGATTCCTTTGGAATTTCAATTTCAACCAAAGATGAAGAACTGGATCTATCATCACTCTACTGGATTCCTAAATTACACAAGTGTCCTTATATAGCGCTATATTGTTGGGTCTTCCAAATGCTCCACGAAACCTCTTTCCAAATTATTAACATGCATTCTATCGGCGGTCAAAACCGGGCTTCAGAGCTACTGTGACACTAGCTACTCGAGAGGTGGTGTGAATCAGATGTGGATTCTCAAGAACTCGAAAGATCTGTCAGAGTACATACAATCTAGGTTCCTCTCCTCCTGCAATAGCATTAAAACATTTGTCTTCTCTACCCTTTACACAACTATTCCTCACTCTAAGCTGAAGAACAAATTAAGGGAGTTGATCCAACTGTGTTTCATGAAAAAGAATGCCAACGTGGATACAAATACCTTGTGCTAGGAAGAGACAGATCTTATTTCCTAAAACACCACTCTGATTCTACTAAAATGTTCTCTGAAACTGATATCTTCAACATGCTCGAGTTTTTGATTGACAACATATTTGTTATGTTTGGTGGACGTATTTTTCGACAGACAGTCGGCATACCTATGCTCCTCTTCTCGCCCACTTGTTCCTTTATTCGTATGAGACAGACTTTATACAGGGGTTTCTCAAGAAAAACGAAAAGAAGCTAGCCCGATACTTTAATTTCAAGTTCCGCTATATAGATGGTATCCTCTCACTAAATAATTCTAGGTTTGGAGATTGTGTTGATCGCATCTATCCCAATACGCTTGAAATAAAGGATACCACAGATACAGATAGGTCTGCTTCATACCTTGACCTACACCTCTAAATCGACTGTGAGGGTCGGTTAAGAACAAAACTTGACGACAAAAGAGATGATTTCAATTTTCCCATTGTGAACTTTCCATTTATATATAGCAACATTCCAACAGCACCTGCATATGGAGTATATATCTCTCAGATGATACGATATTCTGTGTCACAAATGACCACGGATATGTTCCATTTGTCGTAAACACTTCTCGGTCCTTTCCTCATTCACGACTTTTTACCGGGTTTGTAACTAGATTAACACGACGGGTGACACTAGTGGAGCAGGAACTGCTTACCCTTCCAGAGCACCTGAGTTCACCCCCTGTTTTTAGTGGGGTTCGTGTTACTCCATCTTTAGTTTTATATGTATGTTTTGTAGATCGTTGTTTGTCCTTTTGTACTTTTCCTTTTGGCCATTGTGTTGTCTGTTCTTCGATATACGGATTCTGATTGCCCTGTTGGTATCTTCTTACTCTATGCCATTGTGTTGGCTGTTCTTCGATATACGGATTCTGATTGGCCCTTTGGTATCTTCTAACTTTTGGCCATTGTGTTGTCTGTTCTTCGATATACGGATTCTGATTGGACCTTTGGTATCTTCTAACTCGTCTTGATAGAGAGGTGGTGCTAACAAGGAAGCTACTGAAGTTGAAGTCGTCATCACTTCAAAGGTTTTACGATCGCTACCAGGACTTGGTTAACAAATGACCACGGATATATCCCACTTGTCGTAAGCACTTTCCTCGTTCATAACTTATCACTGGGTTTGTAGCTAGAGTAACACGACGGGTGTCGCCAGTGGATCAGGAACTGCCGACACATTCGGAACACATGAGTTTACTATCGACTTTTAGTAGGATTTGTGTACTAGATCTTTAATTTTCTGCGTAGTGATTTTGTAGATCCCTGTTTGTCCTTCTATCTGCTTTCTTTTGACCATTGTGTTGTCTGCATTTCATCGTTGTACGGATTCATTCTGATTACCTCTTTGGTATCTCCACACTTTTCTTGTAGATTATTGGTTGTAGTATTGTCATTTTTTTCTCATTGTATAATTGACTGTACTTTTTCGATGGGCTTCTGATTACCCCTTTGGTACCTTCACACTTTCATTCCTGAACAGCATATTAGAAGATTGAATGGACGAAATTTTGTTTGTTAGCACCGAGGCAATTGTGTCGTCCAAGGATTTGGGTTTATGGTGTTTATGGTGTTCATTAATATTTCAGCTATATCTTGGCGAGGAGTTTTATTGGTGGAGAAAACCGGAGTACCGGGAGAAAACGACCGACCTTCCACAAGTCACTGTCGCCGACTTGACGCGTCAGTGACAAACGTTATGAAATAATGTTGTATCGAGTGCCCCTCGTCATGAACTTTCGTATAAGGCATGCATAAACAACTGAATGCGTACACATAATGATTATTGTCCAAATTATGTCTTTTTACTTTTTCAACATTTACGTTTACTTCATATGATATATTTTCATCAAGACAATGTCAAGGCCACATTGTCCAATCAGACCCTATACATTGGATACAGTGTGCCGATTGATTGTTTTTTCAGAACGAAATTCGCACTCCAAGGTTTTATGAATGTTGTGCTCGTACAATGAAAGGAGTATTTTTAAACATTTTTATCTTTGTTTTGTAGGAATCTGTTATGTAAATGGTTCATTCAATCTGAGATGATCAACAGTACATTTTTTATACGAGCTCATTTCAAAGGTCTAGAAACAGGATCAGATGTTGTCCGTGTATATTCAGGTATTATACATGATAATACAATGTATGTCGTGTTATTTGTGTGTAACGTATCTCTAATGCTTTGTCGTATGTATTCTACACCAGTGCCAGATTTATCTATAGGCTCGACAGGCTGAAGCCTAGGGCCTCAAAATTTAGAAGGCCCCGGACAAGGTGTATAATATTTTTAACAAAGTTATTGGACTTTCACAATTATGCTGTCATAACATACTGTATACTTTCTAAACAACCATTCAGTAATTTTCCTTACACAGTTGCACTCCATTTAAGAATATTGCAGAATTTTAAACACCCCTCATCATCTTCGACTTTATTGAAATTGATTAAGCACACTTCCATCTTCCTCCAGTCCTGAAGGTGAGGAATCGGGAGGGGTAAGTTGAATAGCCTATGGCCTCTCTTTATCTAAATCCGGCACTATTCTACATTCATTTTTCTCTCAATACATAATAAAATGAAAAAAAATACCACATTGTTGGAACAGTTCTAAAATCCATTAGAAAAAAATCGTAGAAAGAGACAAAATCGATACCCAAGTAAATGACCACCCATTGTCATTGCTTACAACTGGCACTTCAACCCACCATTTCTTTCGATATGCCTGTACCAAGTCAGGGCCATTGCGGTTTTCCCAGTTTTCCGGTTGTTGACTGATTTTGTCTGTTTGTTGATTTATGAGTTTTGACTTTCCCTTTGGAAGATTGCTCGGTGTTCGGTAATTTAGTTATTACCCTTAAAAGGTGGAGGGGTTAAGGTAGTTTTTTAAACGTTAAATAAGACAAAATATTGTTCACAGTACAATCATTATCAACGATAAATCGTTTTTGACGAATCTAGATAAGTCACTTGATCACGTGGTTACAGCATCCACAACAACGATCGATATGATCATTGATACCGACAAACGATATATAACTAATTCTAACATGACCTCCTTCTTTCGCTTTGTTAACAAACGAGCGAGTTATCCATTCAGTATAATCTCATTAGCACATGCGCCGATGAATGTGACTAACATTTCCATCGGCAGAATAAATTGTGTGTGCGACATTTTCCGCAAACGTAAATATAAATTACCATCTTCTATCGTATTCGTATTCTTAGACATATCAGAATCGAAATAAATCATGGAAGCCAGAATGTATTTTGAGTATTAGCATGGATTGGCGGATATTAGTAAATTTTATCCCTCGCTTCTGGTTTGGGATAAAATACTAATATCCGCCAATCCATGTTAAAACTCCCAACACATTCTGGCTTCCATGATTTATTTTTGAATTAGCTTTGACAGTTTTGAATGCCAGTATGGGTTTTTTTTTCGTTCAAAAAATTTTTTATCGGACAACACGAGAGTTAGAATATTTATTTTTTTTTGTCGCGAATTTTTTTTCAAGAATTTAACATTAGGTTATATGACAAAAACTCTGAATCAGATTATTTTTTTTCTCCACCATAATCAGAATATTTTTTTCAGCAACATTGGGAATCAGAATATTTTTTTAGGAAAAAACCATAACCCCACCCCCTCCCCTTTTCAATCTAAATGGTCGTTCCCTTAGTAGATTTTGATTGTTATTTTGTCCTTCTTCATTTAGCCATTGTGTTGTCTGTCCTTTTTTTTCAATTTACGGCTTCTGATTACCCCTTTGGTATCTACAAACCGTTCATAATACATGTATTCCTTTTAGATTTAAGGAGCATAAACAAGCAAACAACGTTTCTTACTTTCTTAAAGCCAGCTGTTTCAGAGAATTTTGAAGTTTTATACATATTGTAGAACAGTTTAATTTTGTTTGAGAATAAGACCAGACAACACAATGGCCAACAAAAAAGGGACAAAAAGGAGAAAGAACGATCTGCAAAATACTACACAGAAAACTTTTTTTTTTTTCAACAATATATTTTTATTCACACAGAAAACTAACGATCGAGTAAAAAAGAATCCTACAAAAACCCAGGAGCAAACACGGGTATTTTTACTTATATTTTAAGAGAAACATCTTCTTGTTTTAGGAACTAATGAATCAGAAGTAGCTATAGTTGATAGTAGTGTTAGTCCGTCCACTGACAGAACTATCAAGGTAACAGAGCGTGTCGATGAACTAATAATAGTTTTTACCACGGATGATCTAACAACCAATGATGGATCTGGATTCGATCTTAAAATCATGGAGTCACTGGATTTTTGTAAGTAAATAAAAGTAAAAGAATATTAAAGGGGCACGCAAGAATATATAATTCATAGATATTGGGAATATGCCACAGAACGAAGACAAGCAAAACAACATACACAACGCAGACAACTTAAGAGATGAGCAACACAGACCTCACAAAATACCGGGGTTGAATCCAGGTGCTCGATAATAGTTCCTGTGTTTCTTATATGACAAATGCCTTGTTACCCGTATAGTTAAGTACGGTGAAAGCATAATGAAAAAAATCAACGTAAGAGGGGAAAGATCCATTGCCATTTGAGAAATTAATATTTCATAACGGGCAACCAGTCGGTAATGACGACCATAGGATTTATTGTGGCGATGACTTCAACATATCCTTGCTTGACAAGCTTTTGTATGAGTAGCTGAGTTCAATCCAGAAAATCAATCTACTTCGCACAAGCCCTAGAATAACGTACTCAATGTAAACTCCATTATACAGGAGCTGCTGAAATATTACTACTGATAAATGATAAGTTGAAGATTGGAAAAGTGAAGTCTTCTTTTATCATAACATTTTGATTTTAATATTCCTCCATTGTCAATTCCAAGGTCAATGTAAAAAGCAGACATTTGAGTATCAGTAGTATCCTTTACTTCCAGCTGATTTGGATAGAGGAGATGCAAATAATTACTAAATCGATGACGGAACATCATCTATATAACGGAAACCAGAATTTAAAAAAGATATCCGAATTTCTATTTTAATCCCATGAAAGAAGTAGTGGTACACATACTGTACCTATTGGAATACCGATTGTATGTTGAAGCACTAGTCCACTAAACTGGACAAATATGTTGTCGATAAAAAAATCCTTTAACTTATCATGTCCTGTTTAATTTACAATTGTTATTAGATTGTGAGAGGCTTTCGACAAATACAAACAAATCAAAGACTTATCTTAATCATCCGTCAAAAGAGCATATGGTAGGTTTTGATGAAAACGTAATAGCATAAAAACGTCAGCAATTCACCAATACTAAGTATTTCAAACGCATTTTCAAAATTCCCATTCTATTTATAATAACTTCGATTATTCTCATTAAATATCTTTAATTATTTTTGTTTTAGCTGCAGACGGATGTTCTGGAAACGTTGAATTGAAGGCAACAGAGACACCACAATATCTGACAAGCCCCAATTTCCCGGACAATTATGGAACGTTAGTATTTCTCATGCACATTATGGGCTAGGGTCAGGGTTATGGTTTTAGCGCCACTTTCAACAATATTTCAGCTATATTGGGGCGGTCAGTACTTTATTGGTCGAGGAAAACGGAGTAGCCGGAGAAAACCACAGACCTGTCTCAAGTCACTGACAAACATATCACATAATATTGTATCCAGTACACCTCGCCATGAACGTTCAAATTATGGAACATTATATTAGGAGAATGCATGTAAATATCATATTTCAATTTTAAATGAATGTGTAAAACGGAAAACAATAGAAAGAAAACAAACGGATATTCTCGACATTTTCACAAGACTAAACCAATACGTTGAGTTGGATTTTTATGGTGCTAGCTCGCAAAAATGACAGTTCTCAAGTTCTCACATGTCGCTTTACTAGGACATATTATCCTGATTCCATGCCAAACAGTCATTGTTCACTCTCCTTTTTTGTAATTTTACTTTTTATTGTTGCCTAATTAACAATTTACATACATCATGTTCTTGTCTACATAATAAATATAAATGTATTGTATACAGTTTGATCATGCAAAAGAGTTTTTCTTTTAACTATACCATATACAATGTATCAACAATGTAATAATAAACAAAAAAACAGCTTTTGCCCCCCCCCACACCCCACACACACCCCATGCTGCTTCTTAATCCTCTCCCATGAAAAGTAATACTTTATGCCATCTATCCCGAACTCTCTGTCGCTTTGCAGGAGGTAGCATTGATGCAGAAAAAATGTCTATTTTATATTTGTACCTGAGTAAAGATATTACTCCTGTTCACTCTCCTTAATGCTACGTGTGGCAGGCTTCATTGTTTATCGTCGTCATATTTGGTACCATTTCGTAGTATTCAGGGCATGAATGTCATATCTGAGGTAGCGTTGAAAAAGTAAGTTCTGATCAACATTTTAATATGTTTGCTCAAACCACTGCACATGGCATAGTCAAAGGCTAATACATTCTTTCTTTGTGGATCTCAAACGTTTACGATTCACATTCCGCGGAAGAAAGTACGGTATTTTCGAAACCTCCTTAAAGTTTTCATAAGAATTATCACGAAATACATTACGAAAATAAAAAATACCACTGTCGGAACAGTTCCAAAATCCAATTAAAAAAAATCACAGAAAGAGAATTGATCATCCCTTTGATGTCTTCAAACTTATTTTACTAAACATCCGACACCTACATCACATATCTTCAAACTTATTTTACTAAAAAACCGACACCTACATCACAAGTTGATGTTTATATTTAAGAAATAATCCATGGTAGCCACGATCCTGCATAGATACATGAAATCGCATATTAATGATATCCTTAATTGGTCAGACAAGACGCAAGTGCGAATTAAAAATATATCGAGAGTTTTATCACAGCATTATTTACACAGCCTATGAAGGACGTTGTGTTTTAATTGTTTGTATAAGATTTGCGCTTATAAATTGGTTTCACTTGTTATTGAAGTGCCTATACCAAGCCAGGAAATTGAGTTCTCATGTATTTGTATTTTGTATATTTGTGGTATCAACATTGCCTTTTTATGTGATATTTCTATTGGATTTTGGAACTGTTTCTGGAATGTGGTATGTTTTGTATTTTATTTTGTTTTTCTTTTACTTATTTCAGAAACATGAACTGTGAATGGACACTAACTTCGACACCTTCAACAGAGGTCAACGTCTCTATTGTGTTTGTAAATCTGGACTACGTTGAATCGGTATGCTATCATTCCGTAACCATCGGTGGTGAGTATCATCCACTTGTTAGTAAACGTTAGAGAAACCGATCTTGAATGTCCAATCCAGAGACTCCGACAAGATCGGACACAAACCACAGAAAGATGACAAGCAAAACAACAGCAACAACAACACAAATCTAAAAGGAAGAGCAATACGGAGCCATCATAAAACAGGGGATGAAACGATGTTTTTGCGATGGGTAAGCATTTCCTGTTTCTTAGAGGATATGTAGTTCGTTGCTTCACCGGACTAGTTTTGTGATTTAATATAGTACTTTTAAAGCCAAACTGCCATCGGTTGTCGTATCTTGTCTGAATATTACCTTTTCCTGGTTATGGAATCTAGCAAAGGTGTGAATTAAAAAACAAACCACAAACAAAACCCCTAAAACAAGAGGTATTCATATTAAACTAATGAAAACGTTAGAATGCGCAAGACATATTTCCTGCTTCAGTTGCACCACCTGTCATGACATCTATGTCTCTCCAAATAATATACTAAGATTTAAACGACTCTGAAAAAGATATACATTCACGACTGATGTTATTATTATTTTTCTTGCTCGTTTCAAATTTCTGAATAAGAATTAGGAATAACTTGTATCATCTTTTCGTTTTAGATTTTGGAGATTTTTGTCAACTATTTGAGAGTGACAACAATGTCGAAGATTATCCTTATAGTTCATCAACAATTATTTTGCAGTTTCAAACTGATCATATCAGCGGACCTGTTGGTTCTGGATTTGTGCTTAAATTTGTCAGGAACAATATCACTCTGGAAGAGAGCACTACTCAGGTATCAATAGATAATATTTCTTGTTTCCTTTAAATTGTATTTACTTGAGATGAATATACATTTTCATGCGATTCACTTTCATTTGGCAACCGTTAAATTTCCTATTTGTATGACCAGATTTACATAAAACAACTACCAAAGCCGAATGTGGCAAATACCAACTCCATGTGTATAAGGGAATGACAAAACATATACTGTTCATTCAATTTATCTTTGTTCGTCATTGTAAATAGCTTCTGAATAACCGTAATATATCTTTGAAGATATGATTCGAAAATACGCGTTCAACTTTTGACAAAAATCGACAGACGTTCGAAGATTCTACGTCTGCTTGAACTCACCCGTTGTCTTTAATTAAACTGGTAACTTTGTCCTGTCTATTTTCCATTGCTAAAGTACTAATTTTATCATGTGGTCTTTTCTTTGTTGTACTATTGTTTAGTAGATAAGATAGGAATTTGCCTTTTCTGTTATTCACATGGTACATGTATGACACATTGTTGGAGTGCATTCCTATTGTTGTAGTGTTGCTAAACCCATGTGATGTTTATGACAGGAATATACTATATTTATGCACGAAAGTACTTTATACCTTTATACGAAACATTAGACATGATCACTACATTATAAAATAACTCTATATGAAAGAGGTAGGTATTAATTTCTGCTTGCCTTTTAGCAAATCAAATTTCAATATTTTCAAGAATTATACCGGTTCACACCTTAAAAGAGATGGTTAAGAATGATAAATTTGGAGATTTGTTTCTAATGCGTAGTCATATGTGTCGATATACTAATTCTAATATGACACTCTTCAGTGGTGATACCGGTAGATACAATGCCGTGATAAAAGTTTCAATATATTATACTTCACACATGTGCATTGTTGCACAAGTTGTGGTCATCATTGATTTTATATATTTATACAGAACTATTATGCATAGTTATGCATTTAATTATCCTCTTTATACCTTTACATCTTAATTTTTTAATGCTATCCATGTAAAATCCCCAACAACTTTTCATTAATTAAGTCATACATACTGGAGGGTCTGTCGTAAGAGCTATTTTTGAACGTCATGATACAATATGTGTACGCTACGGAAATGACGGGAAATTTTGCCCGTGTATGTAATTGATGTTTGTCGTTGAAATTGTTTATTATCATAACTGAATTGAACTAATGTATCAATCAAATTGATGCGCAGTATATAAAACGACAGTATGGTTTATTTCAATCTGTCTTCAGGAGAGAACATCATTGAGTTCAGCTGGAGAATTGATGACCATCTCCACCACAACACAAACCGTCGAACCGATACAAACTACTACAACAAAGAACGTCACGAAAGAACAAACTACAACCACAGAAGTCATGACAGAACAAACGACTACGGGACAAGGTATAGCAGAAGTCACAACTGAACACACAACTACGGAGCAAACTACAACAGCAGAAGTCACGACAAAACAAACGATTACGGAACAAAGTACAATAGCAGAGGTCAGAACTGAACAAACAACTACGGAACAAACTACTACAGCAGAACTCACGACCGTACACACAACTTCAGAACAAACTACTACAGCAGATGTCACGACTGATCAGACCACTTCAGAACAAACTACATCAGCAGAGGTCACGACTGAACAAACAACAGCAGAGGTCACGACTGAACAGACCACTTCAGAACAAACTACAACTGTAGAAGTCACGACCGAACAAACAACAGCAGAACAAATTACAACAGCAGAGGTCACGACTGAACAGACCACTTCAGAACAAACTACAACAGCAGAGGTCACGACTGAACAAACAACAGCAGAGGTCACGACTGAACAGACCACTTCAGAGCAAACTACAACTGCAGAGGTCACGACTGAACAAACAACAGCAGAGGTCACGACTGAACAGACCACTTCAGAACAAAATACAACAGTAGAAGTCACGACCGCCCAAACGAGTACGGAACAAACTACAACAGCAAAAATCACGACCGCATACACAACTTCAAAACAAATTATTACAGCACAACCGACCGAGTTAACTTCTTCTGCAGAGGTCACGTCTGAGTTACCAACTACAGAACAAATTACAGCAACAAAGGTCACAACCGAACAGACCACTACAGAGCAAACTACAACAGCAGGGGTCACTACCTCACAAACCACTACAGATGAAACTATAACAGCAGCGGTCACGACTGAACAAACCACTGTGGATCAAGCTACAACAGCGAAAGTCACTCCCGAGCTTACAACTGCAGATCAACCTACAGTAGCAGAGGTCACAACCGCAGAACCAACTACAGAAGCAACAACAGGGCAAATTACAACAAATGGGGTCACAACTGAACAAACAACTGCAGAACAAAGTATAACAGCAGAGGTCACAACCGAGCAAACAAATACAGAGCCAACTACAATAGCAGTGGTCAAGACTGAACAAACAACAACAGCAGAGATCACGACAGCAAAAACCATTATAGAACAAGCTACAACAGGAGATGTCACGACCACACAAACAACTACAGAACAAACAAATACAGAGCCAACTACAAGAGCAGAGGTCACGACTGAACAAACAACTACGGTACAAACTACTAGAACAGAGGTCACGACCGCACAACCAACTACAGAATCAACAACAAGGCAAACTACAACAAATGGGGTCACAACTGAACAAACAACTGCAGAACAAAGTACAATAGCAGAGGAGGTCACGATCGAACAAACTACTGCAGAAAAACGTACAACGAGAGAAGTCACGACCGATCAAACAACAACGGCAGAAATCACGATCAAACAAACTACAACAGAACAAAGGACGACAGAAGTCACGACAGGAAAAACAAGTGTAGAACAAAATGCAACGACAGACATCATGACGGCCCAAACAACTACAGAACAAACTACAAAAGCAGAGATTACGACCGGGAAAACAACTACAGTACAAACAACAACTGAACAAACAACAACTACAGAACTCACAACAGAGCAAACTACAACACATGAGGTCACAACCGAACGCGGAACTACTGAACAAACTACAATGAACGAAGTCACGACAGAACAAAGAATTACAGAGCAAGCCACAACTGAGCCGGGCATGTTAGAAAAAACAACCACAATGAATACCAATATAGTAAATACAGAGCTCACACTTAAATATACTAGGACAAATGCAGGTAAGGCCAGATTAATCACAGGCTAATAATGGAACATAGCCATACAAATCACAACGTCAACTACTGACAAAACAGAGAGAGATTTGCCAAGTTAAATCGCAAAAATCGTACAATAAAAGACTAAATCGATAATCCTTTAGCATATATCTTGACCACTCACATTAGTATAAGAACTTCAATATAAAGTAGCCGGGTGAAACTAGTTTAATAGGCCTACACTCCTCCGTTAGTAAGATCTCGGAGTTCACATTTTCATTACCTACAATCAACAGACCCTTGCAGAAACAATAACTAGATACAAGATGGGCTCAGAGTATATAAAAATGAATAGATTTTGTATGTAGCAGAGCGAATAAGAATAAATTAAAAGTACAAGCACAAAGAAAAAAGGCAACAGAGATCGAGATAAGTCCTTACGATCATAAAACGTTTAAAAAAACGGACAATCAGAATACTGTATCAAATATGATGAGTGTTCTGATTGGTTGATCATTTAGAACAGCCACGAAACTGGTATTCGTAAGATTTATTGATGTAAAGAATATACTATGGAATCGCCCAGAAGACATCCCCTCCTGTAGTACTTGTTATGAAAGGGTACATAACTTCTATTTAGTTCAATACTATAATATTAAACTGTTATCACAGGGTACAAATGACTTATTTTCATCAACGGATCAAATTTGACACATGCCGTTTTACTGATAAACGCTAAGAACATCATCTGATGTGGAAACTATTTCCTAATACATGTATGTATCATACCTTTGCATGCGTGAACGTAAAGAGATAGTTACATAATTATTTTTGTTTGTAGATTTAGGTGACATTACAATATCTGAAGCAGCTGTGGTAGGAATAGTAATGGGAAGTCTAGTAACGATGACCGTTCTTGGTATGACGCTAGGTGTCGCTATATACGCATGCGTTCTAAAGAAATATTATTACAAAAACAAATCAATCGTCAGTGAAAGTTATGAAACAAGTCTTGATGCCTCAATTTACTCCTCCAGGAAGTTGTCATCAAATTCGTATTTAAATGTGACTCCAAGATGGATATCAACGTGGGATGCCTTTAGTATGTCCGGTTATAACCCAACTTTTCAACCACAGAATGGGAGTCTTGAAAGAGTAAAACAAGTTCCGAAATGGATTCGAATGGTTGACGACTTTGAAAAATCAGGTCATCCATAAACATTTTTGGAAGATGTTAGACATAAAGAGAAATAATGCTATAGCTGCTCCAGGAAAAAAGAAACGAATATTATTGTGAGAAACTTTGACTTTACCAAAATGTTTGAGTCGTCTAAATTACAGGTTGAAAACGTTTTGTATATTACTGATAATATGTAACAAAAGACGCAATTTTGAACATGAAGATTGTGTTCCATTCAGTTTTCTTTGTTCATAATGTGTTCTGGCTATTTCATGTCGTGATTACCTGGGAATATTACCCACCTTGATGACCTTGATAAACAGGTAAAATATTAATAAAGTTCACCAGATGATCATTTGGATATTTAATTTCTACACCATTGCACGAACCCAATCGGTAGTGTGCGGTATTTGATTTGTTTTTTCTGTTTTTTATCCCACTTCTTGTGGTCGTTTGTTTTGTTCTTTTTTAATTGACCATTATGTATACACCGTGGCTTCCATCTCACCGAACTACATAATTCAGTAGCAGCAAAGAAGCATACAATTAGTATATGAAATAATGAATATTAGTATAATATAACCACAAAATCACGTGTCGACGAAAATCTCACACTACATCAAAGGACTAACATTGGTCCTAACGACACTACATGTATCAACATCAAGTACAGATTAGACGAATGTGCTTAGGCCCTTGGTTTACCTGCTCCCAAAACTTTTAAAATTATTATTCCAACATTTCGACTTTGAGCATACTTGATGAACGTTATTCCAGAAACGCGTCGTGCGCACTAAATTAAATATCTACGTTTTTATTGTAAGCGGAGTGATGATCACCGATCAGTTGCAGGATACAGGAAGGTTATGATATATATCTGATTGAATTTTGTAACTGTTCTGAGTGTGGAATTGTTTGTTTTCATTTCTTTTACTCCTGTAGCTTATAGTAATGCAATTTGTTTTAGACAAGTTTTTGAATTTCATTTGGCTATTTTTCTGTTGTCTCTGAAATGTATTCCGATTAGGCTTTCCAACTGTTTGCAATCGATCACCAGAAAATAGTTTAGTACTAAGATACATGATTTTATTTGTTTATTTACCCTTACCCTTTAAGAGCACCTGACTTCACTCCTGGTTTTTAGCTCACCTGGCCAAAGGCCATGTGAGCTTTTGCCATCAGGTTTCGTCCGTCGTCGTCGTAAACTTTTCACATTTCAATCTTCTCCTCAGAAACCACTGAGCCAATTTAGACCAAACCTTGGTGGAATGGTCCTTGGATGGCCCCCTTCCAAATTATGTCGGTGATCCCAACTTCCAACCAAGTTGGCTGCCAAGCTAAAAATAGAAAAAGGGGGGATGAAATTTTAATTGTCCATTTCTGCTTTAGTATAAGTCAAAATGAGCTCAAATTTTAACTGCAGCTACATGGCTAGGAGTAGTTTAACATATATTAACGGTTTTTCTGTGAAATTTTTTTTTCAGCCGATTTATACCGATTATGCAAATTAGGCATATTTTGATAAAAGATCACATTTAAATCTTCTCCTCTGAAACCACTGAACCAAATTAAACCGAACCTGACAGGGATGCTTCTGGGTGGGTCCCTTTCAAAATTGTGTCCGACAGTCCCGCCTTCTATTCAAGATGGCTGATGTTACTAAAAATAGAAATTTCTTCAATTGTCCATTACTGCTTTAGTATCTGTCATAATGAGCTCACATTTTAGCTGCAGCTACATGGCAAGGAGTAGTTTAACATATATTCCGGGTATTTCTGTGAACTATTTCTTTCAGCCGATGTATACCGATTATGCAAATTATGCTTATTTTGTACTCTTCGTCCATTATTTCAAAAATATAAGAGATAGATGTTAAATTCAACTGCTTACATGTTCAGCATGATAAGATCTACCTTCCCTGCAATTTTGAAGTAAATCTGATTACCCATCTTGGAGTTATTGCCCTTTTTTGATAAAATTTTAATAATTTTCCTCTTCTGTTTCAAAAACTATAAGAGATAAAGGTTAAGTTTAAATTGTAAAAATTTGCAGCATATCTAGATCTACCTACCCTGCAATTTTGAAGTAAATCCCATTACTCATTTTGGAGTTATTGCCCTTTTTCATCAAATTCTCAAAATTTGAATACTTTTCATCTTATATTTAAAAAACTATGAGAGATAAAGGTTAAGTTTAATTGCAAAAATGTGCAGCATATCAAGATCTACCTACCCTGCAATTGTGAAATAAATCCCATAACCCATTTTGGAGTTGTTGCCCTTTTTTCATCAAATTTTCGAAATTGTAATACTTGTCGTCCTTTATTTCAAAAACTATAAGAGATAGATGTTAAGTTTAAACAGCAAACATGTTCAACATGCCAAGATCTACATACCCTGAAGTAAATCCCATAACCCAAAGGGTCATGTGAGCTATTGTCACCACTGAGCGTCCGTCATCTGTCGTCCGTCCGTCCGTTTGTTAACTTTTCACATTTTAATCAACTCCTGGCAAGGATGGTCCCTGGATGGGTCCCTTTCAGAATTGTGTCCGACTGGACCGCCCTCCCTTCAAGATGGCTGCTGTTACTAAAAATAGGAATTTCTTCAATTGTCCATTGCTGCTTTAGTATAA
>MJUT01063105.1:256132-268528 GCA_002080005.1 Gigantidas platifrons
AATTGTCCATTGCTGCTTTAGTATAAGTCAAAATGAGCTCAAATTTTAACTGCAGCTACATGGCAAGGAGTAGCTTAACATATATTACGGGTTTTTCTGTGAAATTTGTCTCTCAGCCGATTTATACCGATTATGCAAATTAGGCATATTTTGATAAAATATCACATTTAAATCTTCTCCTCTGAAACCGCTGAACCAAATTAAACCGAACCTGGCAGGGATGGTTCTGGGTGGGTCCCTTTCAAAATTGTGTCCGACAGTCCCGCCTTCTATTCAAGATGGCTGCTGTTACTAAAAATAGAAATTTCTTCAATTGTCCATTGCTGCTTTAGTATAAGTCAAAATGAGCTCATATTGTAGCTGCAGCTACATGGCAAGGAGTAGTTTAACATATATTCCGGGTATTTCTGTAAAATATTTCTTTCAGCCGATTTATACCGATTATTCAAATTAGGCATATTTTGTACTCTTCGTCCTTTATTTCAAAAATATAAGAGATATATGTTAAATTCAACTGCTTACATGTTCAGAATGATAAGATCTACCTACCCTGCAATTTTGAAGTAAATCTGATTACCCATCTTGGAGTTATTGCCCTTTTTTGATAAAATTTTAAAATTTTTAATAATTTTCGTCTTCTGTTTCAAAAACTATAAGAGATAAAGGTTAAGTTTAAATTGTAAAAATTTGCAGCATATCTAGATCTACCTACCCTGCAATTTTGAAGTAAATCCCATTACTAATTTTGGAGTTATTGTCCTTTTTCATCAAATTTTCAAAATTTGAATACTTTTCATCTTATATTTCAAAAACTATAAGAGATAAAGGTTAAGTTTAATTGCAAAAATGTGCAGCATATCAAGATCTACCTACCCTGCAATTGTGAAATAAATCCCATAACCCATTTTGGAGTTATTGCCCTTTTTTCATCAAAATTTCGAAATTGTAATACTTGTCGTCCTTTAATTCATAAACTATAAGAGATGGACGATAAGTTTAAACAGCAAACATGTTCAACATGCCAAGATCTACATACCCTGCAATTTTGAAGTAAATCCCATAACCCAAGGGGTCATGTGAGCTATTGTGACCACTGAGCGTCCGTCGTCTGTCGTCCGTCCGTCCGTTCGTTAACTTTTCACATTTTAATCAACTCCTCTGAAGCCACTGAACCAAATTAAACCAATCCTGGCAGGGATGGTTCCTGGGTGGGTCCCTTTCAGAATTGTGTCCGACTGCACCGCCCTCCCTTCAAGATGGCTGCTGTTACTAAAAATAGGAATTTCTTCAATTGTCCATTGCTGCTTTAGTTTAAGTCAAAATGAGCTCACATTTTAACTGCAGCTACATGGCAAGTAGTAGTTTAACATATATTCCAGGTTTTTAGTTCACCTGACCCGAAGGGTCATGTGAGCTATTGCCATCACTTGGCGTCCGTCGTCCGTCCGTCTGTACACATTTCAGTCTTCTTCTAGAGAACCACTGAAGCAAATGGGACCAAACTTGGCAGGAATGTTCATTTGCATGGTTGAACCAAGTGTTGTTACTTTGTTACGATCGGTTATCCAATATGGCTGTCAGGGGCTATAATAGCCTCTGATTGGCTGAAATTTCAAAGATCTTCTTCTCCGATACTACATGGAGGATGGAATTGAAAATTGTCATGAATGATCATTGCAAGCTGCTAACCAAGTGTTGTTACCTTTTGGATCGATTGAAAATCCAAGATGACCGCCAGTGGGGAACATAATTTAACATAGCGACCCTATGGGAAATATGTAAAACAAACTTCTTCTCAAGAACCACTGGATGGATTGGAACCATACTTGGCAGAAATGTTCCTGACAAGGTTCTGATCAATTGTTGTTACTTTTTGTTCATATCGGTCATCCAACATGGCTGTTAGGGGCCATAAAAGTCTCTGATTGGTCAAAAGTTCAATCTTCTTTTAGAGAATCACTGAAGCAAATAGGACTAATCTTAGCAGGAATGTTTTTTTGCATGGTCTGTCCTAGTGGTGTTACTTTTAACATGCATGATCTCGAAAATCTTGCAATATGGGTTCTCAGATACTACATGGAGGATGGAATTGTAAGTTGTCAAGAATGATCATTGCAAGATGCTAACCAAGTGTTGTTACTTTAGAAACGCCACCATACTCTATTTGCAAATGATATCATTGCATACATGTACAGGTAGTTGTATGTACTTGGCTATAAAGTCCAATATTAATGCAGAACAACATGCATCATCTTGACGATCTTGCAATATGGAAAAGAAATGGCGGATATTGTTGCAAACAATATTTTTCATGAAAAAGCTACTGTCAAGGCATGTCAACCAAGTAGGCCAAAATGTTGCTGAAATGGTCCTATGATGGTCATCTTTTAGAATACAAATAAAAATTAGTAAAAAAAAAAAGTCACAAATGAACTCAGGTGAGCGATTACAGGCTCCTGGGAGCCTCTAGTTCTTTCAGCCGATTTATACCGATTATGCAAATTAGGCATATTTTGATAAAAGATCACATTTAAATCTTCTACTCTGAAACCGCTGAACCAAATTAAACCAAGCCTAGCAGGGATTGTCCATGGGTGAGTTCCTTTCAAAATTGTGTCTGACAGCCCCGTCCTCCATTCAAGATGGCTGCTGTTACTAAAAATAGAAATTTCTTCAATTGTCCATTGCTGCTTTAGTAATCAGTATAAGTCAAAATGAGCTCAAATTTTAACTGCAGCTACATGGCAAGGAGTAGCTTAACATATATTCTGGGTTTTTCTGTGAAATTTTTCTTTCAGCCGATTTAAACCGATTATGCAAATTAGGCATATTTTGATAAAAGATCACATTTAAATCTTCTCCTCTGAAACCGCTGAACCAAATTAAACCAAACCTAGCAGGGATGGTCCATGAGTGGGTTCCTTTCAAACTTGTGTCCAACAACCCTGTCCTCCATTCAAGATGGCTGCTGTTACTAAAAATATAAATTTCTTCAATTGTCCATTGCTGCTTTAGTATAAATCAAAATGAACTCAAATTTTAACTGCAGCTACATGGCAAGGAGTAGTTTAACATATATTCTGGGTTTTTCTGTAACATTTTTATTCGCACTTACCAACCAAGATGGCTGCAATAACCAAACTTAACTGCGCTTGGTTTTACATACAAACCTTTTTCACATGTTTTAATGAGAGCAGCGTTGAGCCAGGTGAGCGATTACAGGATCCTGGGAGCCTCTAGTTATTGTTACCCTTCCAGAGCATCTGACTTCACTCATGGTTTTTATTGCTACCCTTCCAGAGCACCTAACTTCACTCATGTTTTTATTGCTACCCTTCCAGAGCATCTGACTTCAGTCCTGGTTTTTATTGTTACCCTTCCAGAGCACCTGACTTCACTCCTGGTGTTTATTGTTACCCTTCCAGAGCACCTGACTTCACTCATGTTTTTTATTGTTACCCTTCCAGAGCACCTGACTTCACTCCTGGTTTTTATTGGTACCCTTCCAGAGCACCTGACTTCACTCATGTTTTTATTGTTACCCTTCCAGAGTACCTAACTTCACTCATGTTTTTATTGCTACCCTTCCAGAGCACCTAACTTCAGTCCTGGTTTTTATTGTTACCCTTCCAGAGCACCTGACTTCACTCCTGGTTTTTATTGTTACCCTTCCAGAGCACCTGACTTCACTCATGGTTTTTATTGTTACCCTTCCATAGCACCTGACTTCACTCCTGGTTTTTATTGTTACCCTTCCAGACCACCTGACTTCACTCATGGTTTTTACTGTGGTTCGTATTGACCAATCTTTAGTTTTTTGTTTAGTGTTTTGTAGAACATTGTTTGTCCTTGTTCTTTTGGCAATTGTATTGTCTCTCATTTTTCGATTTACGGTTTCAAATTACCAATTCCTTCAAAATTACTGAAATTACTGACACGCATACCTGACGAGTTAAATTAATCTTACCCTTCCAGACCACCTACATTCACCCCGTTTTAGTGAGGTACGCATTGATCTTATTCTTTAGTTTTCTGTGTAGTGCTTTGTAGATTATCGTTTGTCTTTTTCTCCTTTTACTTTCAGTCATTGTATTGTCTGTCCTTCTTCGACTTACGACTTCTGATGAGATTATCCCAATATTACATTTCCCCTTTTCTTAATATTTGTATCGTTGACATTTTTATCTAGCTTCTTCTTTCCTTATATCAATTTATACTTATCATGTTTAAACAATTAAATGATCAGTAACCTCCAGAATAAAAAGATTAGAATATCAAACAAATCCGAATGGATATGGAATCTATTATTTATAGGAAGAGAAGTAAGGTTTTATGAACGTGTGATAGGGTGAAGAGTTCAGCTTTATGTATAAGTTCTTTAATATAAAATTACTGTATAGTGGTTGTCAAAGTCAGTCTTGTTTCATATCTTTAAGGGAGGAATGTCTGTTAAATATTTTGATTTATTTTTAGGTTTGGTTTATGGTGGTTAACGCCACTTTCAACAATAATTCAGTTATATCTCGGCAGTCAGTGTTATTTGTAAAGGAAACCGGAGTACCCGGAGAAAACCACAGAACTGTCGCAAATCACTGGCAAACTGTTTTTACTTCAATGTCGGTCGGAGAATACAATTTCGAATATATTGGATAATATCTATGATTGCATCTCCACGCAATACACATTAACCTTGCACCACTATTAAATGACGCCTGCCATCGCATTTAAGCCTGGGGTTATTCATTATATTCTGCAAATAAGAACAGTAGAACATACCATTCATGACTCATCACCGGATTTATAGCAAGCGTGACATGACGGGTGCCACTAGTGGGGCAGGAGCTGTTTACCCTTCATGACTACCTGAGTACATCCCCTGTTTTTAGTGGGGTTCATGTTGATCGATCATTAGTTTTCTGTGTAGTGTTTTGTAGACCATTGGTTGTCTTTGTTTGCGCTTTAGCCATTATATTTTCTGTCCTTCGATATACGACTTCTGATTACACCTTTGGTATCTTCAAACATTTGGCCATTGTGCTGTCTGCACTTCTTCCATATACGGCTTCTGATTACACCTTTAGTATCTTCAAACTTTTGGCCATTGTGTTGTCTGCTCTTCTTAGATATACGGCTTCTTGTTACACCTTTAGTATCCTCAAAATTTTGGCCATTGTGTTGTCTACCCTTCTTTGATATACGACTTCTGGTTACACCTTTTGTATCTTCAAACTTTTGGCCATTGCGTTATCTGCTCTTCTTTGATTTACGCTTTTGGTTACACCTTTAGTATCTTCAAACTTTTGACCATTGTGTTACCTTCTCTTCTTTGATTTACGGCTTTTGGTTACACCTTTGGTATCTTCAAACTGTTGACCATTGTGTTGTCTGCCCTTCTTTGATTTACGGCTTTTGGTTACACCTTTAGTATCTTCAACCTTTTGACCATTGTGTTGTCTACCCTTCTTCGATATACGGCTTTTGGTTTCACCTTTAGTATCTTCAAACTTTTGGCCATTGTGTTGTCTACCCTTCTTTGACATATGTCTTTTGGTTACACCTTTAGTATCTTCAAATTTTTTACCATTGTGTTGTCTACCCTTCTTCGAAATACAGCTTTTGGTTGCACATTTGGTATCATCAAACTTCTGACCATTGTGTTATCTGCTCTTTTATTTACGGCTTTTGTTTACACCTTTGGTATCTTCAAACTTTTGACCATTGTGTTGTTAGCCCTTCTTTGACTTACGGCTCTTGGTTACAACTTTGGTATCTTCAAACTTTTAACCATTGTGTTGTCTACCCTTCTTTGACATACGGCTTTTGGTTACACCTGTAGTATTTTCAAACTTTTGACCATTGTGTTGTCTACCCTTCTTCGAAATACAGCTTTTGGTTACACATTTGGTATCATCAAACTTCTGACCATTGTGTTATCTGCTCTTTTATTTACGGCTTTTTGTTACACCTTTGGTATCTTCAAACTTTTGACCATTGTGTTGTCAGCTCTTTGATTTACGGTTTTTGGTTACACCTTTGGTATCTTCAAACTTTTGACCATTGTGTTGTCAGCCTTCTTTGCATTACGGCTCTTTGTTACAACTTTGGTATCATCAAACTTTTGACCATTGTGTTGTCTGCTCTTCTTTAATTTACGGCTTTTGGTTACACCCTTAGTATCTTCAAACTTTACTTCATCACTTTCAAGATTTCAGCAAATGAAACAGCTATAATACTATACAAGATTTGGTGAGAAAAATAATGTATTTAAACTAAACAAGTAAAACAAATATTAACTGTGTACATATGAAGTTATTTGGCACATAATGGTGTACAAAATAAATAATGCTTAAGGGTGTAGACCTGGGTTACCCTAAAATGTTCCCATCATTAAATTTTTTTTTTAATTTGCATCATGGAATAGTTATATCTGAATACATTATCTGCCAAAGTCTCAAAAATTTTCACCGTGCCACTTTTTCCATAGCACATCCTAAATATAGCAATTTTGGGGGTATTCTGGACGCAAGATGGTAATACTAGTTTCGGAAGATTCTAATAGATATGCACATTTATTTCTGATTGAAATGGAATATTTTGGCTTAAATATACTTGAGAGTGTTGTTGTTGAATACATATGAAATGTTTTGCATATCTGAATTTCCTGTTTGAAAATAATCACGTCCAAAACAGTGGAAACTGCAAAAAAGGGAGGATGCCCTGAGGACCACCTTGGTATTAAAAATCGGATTAAAAACATTCCTGTCAATTAATTTCCACCAAAAATTGCTACACTGAAGAATAGACATATAGACATCATTGCACCAAATTATACAAACTTTTACCGTCAGTTTATTTAAATATTTAAATTTATGTTTTTCATGGCACCCAGAAAAAAAATGAAATTGTCGAGGAAAGTTACCACACACCCATCCTTTGCTAGTTTCTTTGTTTGTGAGATAAAAATTAACTAGTTACCAATAACAAATTTTTTTTTAATTTTTCGAATTGACACAGTGGATGTCCAAATTACCAAATGACTGCATTTGTCTTTTTTATTTTCAGGTCGGCTGTGGAGGGGGAGGGGTGGTTTGTGGGTGACTATACTTGATTAATTCATTAAAAAAAAAAGCACAGACAGCCACCCAGCTGTATTGTTAAATTCCTTTAAATTCTGTACTCCAGTTGTATTCGTTTGATTCTGATTATTCTTTATTTGTCTTAGGAGAAGGGGACGGCGCGAGTATTTTTCCCAAACATAGCTTTCTATTTTTTACTTATACAATACCGTATAATTTGCTCTATAGTTTCATAATATCTAAGATTCTGATGAATATATTTATTTTTTGTTTCTTTTACAAACCCTTGAAATTCAATAGAAAAAGGTTGTCACACAAATTGTGTTACATGTACATTTCTGGCATTTTTGACAACATATTTCGATGAATATTTTTTCTGGAAAGAGATATTTCAATGATATTTTGTGGGCATATAATAATAACACATTGGCATAAGCAGCAATAAGATATTAAAATACAAGGAGCACAACTATGGAAAGGTAAAAGGAAAAGGAGTCATATTTTTAACTGGTCAAATCCAATGTAAACAATCTTTATCACCAAGAAGCTTGGAATTGAGGTGGAATTTTCAAACGCACAGATGATCATATATTTGAGAAGACACTGAAAATAGAGTTATCTTCCATACCCCAGGTCTACACCCTTAAGACAAAACTTCTCGTTATACAAACAGCAATATCTGTATGTTCTGAGACAAAAATGGCATAAAAATTATATACAAAATTTAATGTTGATGTTGGGACATGCATGACGGTATATACAATATATACTGAATATTACATGTCAAAATCTGAATCACATGTCGTATCAACCCGAGAACCCTATATCACCCCAAGGGCCACCGGCCAGAGGGGTGATATAGGTCGAGGGTTAATACGGCATTTGATACAGATTTAGACATGTAATGTTCATTATATCATATATTTCAACTATGCCTTTGATAATACATGTATTTTATGAAAATTTTGAATTTTTTTTTTATTTTGAATTTTTTGAATTTAAAAAAAAATTGTAAATTTTTAATTTTTTTGAGAATTTGAAAATTTTTTGAAAATTTTTGAAATTTTATGAAATTTTTGAAAACTTTAAATTTTTTTTTATTTTTTGGGTATGCGATATAGGGTATACGATATAGGGTATGCGATATAGGGTATAAACGATATAGGCTTGGGACAATCATGCATATACAAAACACCTGTATTTTAATCTAAATGAATGATATATACTGAAAATGACATGTCAAAATCTGTATCACATGCTGTATCAACTCGAGAACCCTATATCACCCCAAGGGCTACCGGCGCGAGGGGTTATATAGGTCGAGGGTTGATACGGCATGTGATACAGATTTTGAAATGTAATGTTCATTATATCATATATTTCAACCATGCCTTTGATAATACATATAGTATAACTAATCGTAGATTTTGAATATCAAAATAAGACCACGAGTGACCGAAGTACGCATAAGGATTAAACGAGTGGGCGGAACTTGTTCCGTCCACGAGTTTAATCGTTAATGCGTATTCGGTCACGAGTGGTCTTATTTTGATATTCAACATGTATGATTTAGTTATACTGTTTATTATATAGACTTTCAAAATTTCTTATATATTATTTTTTTTTATTTGTATATTTGATTGCACGCGTGTTAATCTACGAGCAATGATACTACAGGGTTCAGTTGGAAGGATCTGCCTCCTTGAAAATGTGAAATCCTATTTTTCATATTTACAACAATGTACAAAAATGATTAAAATGCTTACCTTGAAAGCTTATTTTAGTTAAATTAAATCACAATTGAAGCGTATACGAAGCCAAATAGCGTCTAATCTTTAAGTCTTCATATGACATCAATGACGTCATCTTGGTTATGTGCCAAAGTCATCAATAACATTTCGCGGAATTTTTTCAGCTTACAATCGTATGTGTATTCACCGTTGCACAACAAGGGATGTAACCACCACACTTATAGTTTTGCAAAAGTAGTTCAGGCGGGAAAAAACTGATATTTCACATGTGAAATACCGGAATTTATTTCACGGATAAATCCACATAATTCACACCTATCTAAATAATAAATGCATTTTATGAAAATTTTGAATTTTTTTGAGAATTTGAAATTTTTTGAAAAATGTTGAAATTTTATGAAATTTTGGAAAATTTTGAAATTTTGAAATTTTTTGGGTATGCGATATAGGGATGCGATATAGGGTATGAACGATATAGGCTTGGGACGCATCATTGATAATGCATATACAAAATACCTGTATTTTAATCTAAATATATGATATACAGTAAAAATATACACGTAGTTATACCGGCACAATGACCATGTTTTATCTAACTGTTCTAGGTATTACATGCCATAAAATGTGTGCATAACAGAATAGTCAAAAGTGTGAAAATAACACTCGTCTCCTATTTCTACTTAAAATGAGTCGGAGCCGTGATCCTATGGTAGTTGGATTTACAACTACATATGCAGTCAGTGCCTATCACCACTGATGTTGTGAGTTCGAATCACGACCAGGGCAAAGGTGTACAACATTATGTGATAAACTTTGTCAGTGACTTTTGACAGGTCGGTGGTTTTCTCCCGGTCCTCGATCCGGTTTCCTCAACCAATAAAACTGAGCACCACAATATAACTGAAATAGTGTTGAATGTGGTGTTAAACCCCATCAAACAAACAAAACAAACAAATAAAATGAGTCGAATAGGGGGGATAACTCGAACAACATGTAAGTGCACAAAAATGTTTGCTATAACAGACAGGAAGAAATCAAAATAATATATTTCCAATTTATGTTCACTGTTTATCAGGAGCATGCTAGAACATCATAGTCGTGATCATATGGTAGTTGGGCTTACATCAACATATGCCATCAATGCTTGCCACTGCGATGAAGCGATTTCCATTAACGATCGATCGAGAATAGGTGCACTCGATACAACTTCAACTGAACATTACTTTCAGAGATCTACTGCATGTTGGTGATATCTTGATTTCCACTGACCACTAATCCCAAAATAGCTTAAATGATTTTACAATGGAGAAAAACACCCTTAACCATAATACCATGTGTAACACGCATCAAAATTGATAAATGAAAACAAATGTTTTAGCACAATTAAACATGAGCACAATTAAATATTAGCACAATTTAACATGAGCATACATTAAACATGAGCACAAATTAAACATGAACATAAATGAAACATGAGCACAAATCAAATAAGAGAACAGATAAACATTAGTACATATTAAATATGAGCACAATTATACATGAAAAAATTAAACATGAGCACAAATTAAATGTGCACAATTAAACATGAACACAATTGAATCTTAGCACTTAACATTTTAAGAACTTTTTGCTAGAACTGTGCCACTTTTTACTTTTCCCCTTTGAACGAAATGTAATATCAATACACTCTACTTGACATATTTGAACCCTGTAAAAAAATTAGAGGATAATGTTATAGCAAATAGAAAATTCAAAAGTTGTTACAACATTAAAATCTTAAACAGACATGGTGGGGAGGGAAATATATGCTATTTTCATTGAATTTCGCATAAAAGGGGTCCTTTTTGTCCGTATTAAAGGGAAATAAAAACATAAAGACGTATAATTATGGAATCAAAATCGGAAATGGGCAAATATTTTATTCCGTCAGCAGACAATCAACAGAGAAGTTCAAGCAACATATCATTTCAAAATTTCATCTTAGCTTTACTACACCTCACGCATTGAAGTCGGGAAAAGGTTCAATATCAACATGCGAATGTCCGTTCGGAACTAAAAGTTCTCTTTTCTCTGGACAATCATGGTTGTGGCTATGTACATGTAGTTTAGATTCGACCGGCGTTAGAGGACCATCATCACGAAGGTCTGTACTTCTAAATGAAGCAATGGACTGTGGAGAGTTTCTACTTTCTTTATAATTTTTTGAATGGTATCTTCGTATTTTTATATCCGGTGTTTTTTCTGACTTAATTAAGCCTGGTTCGGAGCCTAATTTCATTGCTGTTTGTTTTTTAATTGTTTCTTCTTCTATCACCCTGCTTAACTGCTTGCTTAGTCTGGCAGATTGTACACGTTTTATGCGTTTTTTATCGTCGACGTGCAAAGAATTTTCGAAAGTCGTGTCGGTGTCTGGTAGCCTCGTATTGAGTGTTGGACGTCTTCGGATGCTCGGCACTTGTTGATACGTTCTTCCTCCTGCTAAACTATGAATCAATGATGAATGATCTGACCTCATGGTTCCGTCTATTCGTGGTCTTTCAGGTTGTTTCTTCAATGTTTTTTCCATCACTTCTCGGTCTTCTTCGGAAGCGTACGTTGTTTGTAGAGAGTGAATTTTTAAAAAGAAACGACTATATGTTTTGTTTTGTTTTGTTGCTGGGTCAAAGCCACTAATTTGTCTTTCTGTTCCCGGAGAGCCGAAAATCCGTCGAATACACGGCAAACAAAACAGGTCCTCCATGAAGAGAACGACAGAAAGCTGTTGAAGCCGCCATTGTGAATATCTGTCTTCTAGAACGATAGCACATGTCTGTGACATCATCGCAATAAGAGAATTAATCAAAAGTACATATGTAAGAATTACGAAAATGACATAAAGGGCTATTGCTAAACCTGGCATTCTTGCTTGATTTAAGAATTCAATATCCCCTAATCCTAACATTAGCTTGAACATAGTCATCATAGTTCCACCAAAACTGCCAAAATGCTCATCAATGGCCGATGCATAATCAGCAGACTGTTGCTGCTGCGATTCAACTTTTCCGACGAAGACGGCGTACATCCCTGCCGTGAACGCAAATAACATAAATGATATTATGACGGCAAATCGAAGTAGATCGCCGATAACCACTCTGCGTATCATCTCCGTGAAGAAACTAAATAATCGAATAGCTCGCAAGAAGAACACAGCAAACCACCAACCAGCAATAATCGCAATAATCAGAGCGATGTTGTCGTGGGCTACGCTCACTTGTGTCATGAAAAAATCCACAAACAAACAAATAGAAAATACAAAAAGAAAACAAACATATCCTATGTTATGGAGTGAGTATCGCATAGCGTTTGGACGTCGACCTTTCGCAATAAGCAGTAAAATTACAAATAAACAATAGACGATCCCACCGAAGATCAAACTTATCCATGAAATATACTGAACAAATGTCTCCGAAGCACCATTAACACTAAACATGTCGGCGTTAACAGTGTTGTTTGGGTTCCATGTTAATGAAGCGTACATGTTTGATCGTATAACTATTCCAGCAGTTAAACACACAGTCATTAAGATATGA
>MJUT01063105.1:282696-296724 GCA_002080005.1 Gigantidas platifrons
ATTCCAATGGAAGTTTTAGACAGTGATGGTAGGGTTTGTACCGATTTGACCAATGTTCTAAATCGATGGAAGGCGGACTATTCAAATTTGTTAAACCAAAAAAGCGCCGTTCAAAGTTTATAATTCAGCGTCTAATGTTCCTAATAATGATACTTTTAACGATTTTTTTGTTGACGTACCCCATTTCTTTCACTGAAACTGTGACTGTTATTGAGAAAGCAAAGAAGGAAAAGTCTCCAGGGTATGATACCTTACCTGCTGGAACTTTTTTAAATAATACATCGGCGTTGTTCTTATATCATTTATTTGATTTTTGCTTCAAGTTCGGAAAAACGCCAGATCTATGGAATAAAATTATAATAAATCCCATACCCAAATCGAACATGACAGATCTTAGAGATCCTTTAAGCTATAGGGGTATTGCTTTAGCTTCTGTGTCCTATCAATTATACTGTGATATTTTAAATGACCGACTGTCACAGTGGGTAGACGACAACAATTTATTAGCAGATGAACAGAATGGTTTTCGTCAAAAGCGTAGTACAGTTGATCAGATTTCTACATTAACTAGTATTATTGACATCAGGAAAAAAACTTCGTAAATCTACCTCCTGTGCATTCATTGACTTAAAGAAGGCTTATGATACCATACACAGGGATATTTTATGGTCAAAATTGAATAAATTAGGTATTGTGCAAACCTTTTGTGCTGCTATTCAGTCTATTTACACTGATGTTTTGTGTTCAGTACAAATAAATGGTCACTTTACAGACTGGTTCGGTGTAAACAGTGGCCTAAAACAGGGGTGTCCCTTATAACCGATTTCATTCAATTTGTATATACATGATTTAGTTGCTTGTTTGAAATCTTATAATTGCGGCATTGACATGGGTGAAGAGAAAGTGTGTGTTTTACTATATGCGGATGATGTTGTTCTTTTAGCCAATGATGAAAAAGAGTTGCAAATATGTTGAATGCTTTAGCATTGTGGTGTGAAGACAATTATATGAACATAAACCCAACCAAGAGTAATGTTGTCCATTTTAGGTCAGACTCCATTTCAAAATCCGATTTTAAGTTTATGTGGGGTGATAAATTTATCAACTACTCTAGTAATTATACATATTTAGGTCTTGTTTTTAATGAATTTTTAGACTACAATGTCACCGCAAAGGCTGTGGCAGCTTCCGCAAATAGAGCATTAGGACTTGTTATAGCAAAGTGTAAAATTGTAGGTGGTGTTGCTTTTGACGTTTTTACAAAACTATATGATAGTTTGGTTTCTCCTATAATAGAATATTGTGCTGGTATATGGGGAACTAAACATTTCTCTTGTATAAATGCTATACATAATAGAGCATGTCGATTTTTCTTGGGGGTAGGTAAATATACACCTAACATGGCAGTTGTGGGTGATATGGGTTGGTTACCAATACTTTATAAGCAGTGGAAAAGTATAGCGCGTCTGTGGTGTAGACTCAATAATATGAGTTCTAACCGTTTAAACAGGAAAGTTTTTATATGGGCAGATAGGATGAGCTTAAGATATAAATGTATGAAAAACTGGAATTGTTATGTAAAGAAGACCTTCTGTGGTTTAAATCTGAGTAATTTTTGTTCTATATCATAATATACTGACCCGAATTTCGTCATTAATAGTGTTTTTTTGTCCAAATTATTAAATCAGTTTGTTGACCAGTGGAATAACAGTTTACAGACAGACACGTCTATATCTGGTAGGGGAGGGAATAAACTAAGAACCTATAAATTATTTAAAAGTAGATTTGAAACCGAACCGTATTGTAAAAGCCCCCTCCCTTTTAAACACAGGAGCTCTTTTCCTAAATTCAGATGTGGAGTTGCTCCACTTAGAATCGAAACAGGGAGATTTGAAAAATTGGAAGTACAACAAAGAGTGTGCAATGAATGTAAAAAGTTGTTGAGGATGAAGCGCATGTTTCATTGAAATGTCCATTATATTCAGATTTTAGAGAAGAGTTGTTTTATTTAGCGCAAAATGTAAACAGTGATTTTATGTCTTTTAATGATACTCAGAAATTAGTGTTTTTATTTTCGGATGTAAATATGATAAAAATATGTGCCAAAACCTGTTATTTAATTTTAAATGCTCGAAGAAATATTTTATATTGTACATAATTTTATTCTTTGTGTGTATAAATATATCTTAATATTGTTATTTGTCTTAACAGTCTCTTGTAATTCTATACAGAATGGCTCTCGTTTTAATATATGTTGTATGTTATGTTTGAAATTGTATTATAATTGTAATGAGAGATGAGACCTTAATAAAATAAAAATAAATATATTGTTGCATTTAATAATATATTTATACAGGTTGTATTGTTGATAGATATATTGGTGTGGAAAAATTTTGTGATTTATTGTGAAACTTAAAATAATGTTTAATTGTAAAAGGAATTATATTTTTATGTAACCTCATCACCTTGGCAGCCTGGACCAAGGTGATAATGGTTAACAGGCAGAATAAGATAATTATTATACAGAAAAGATTCCTGATACGTGCTAATCTGGGTCACGGGTTATTGTGAGTAGCATGTGTAATCACGTGAACAGATACGGTGTTGAAAAACTGTTGGTACTCAAAAAATATTGATAAATGCAATACAAGTTTATGTTTGTCTTCAAGAAATATTATAGACAAAACCATGTGTGAAGTTTTATGACAAAATATCTCCGATTTCTATTCTATATATAAATTTACGAATTCAATTTTTAGAAATACTCACAGCTAATTTTAGCGATGTATTTTTATCTTGGACAATAATGAGCGTCCTGATTGAATGACCGATTTAAAACACACTGAATCCGCATGGTTTAGCAAGTTTACTCAGGTCAATAGTTTATAAATATAGAATCTTGACAATGTAAAGGAAAGATGCTATGTTATATTTATTCATTTGTTTGATTCTGGAATATTGTTGATCATTGATTTAAACAAGAAAAAGGGAAAAAAGGGGGTGAATATTACAGTTAAATAAATGTTATGTTTCGACAGTTTAAAGAGAAAAATAAAAATTTGTTGCGACTAAATCTTAAATCAACGTTAAAAATTGAACAAATAGCAGTGGTTTTGTAAATGAGATTTATTATAAATAGAACATCTGAATTTATTATTTATTAATTTATTATTAATGGTACAATTTTATATCCCTTTGGGGGATTTGAAATAAAAACACAGGACCGGACTTTAAACAAAAATAATAATCCAGGATTACTTTTTTATTAAAAAAAAATCCAGGACCCCTGTGTCCATGAATATTTTTTTTTAAGTTAAATAATATGAAATATTGACATCCACACTTGGCTTTTGGACAGCACATTTATGTGTCCACATTTGTAAATAAATAAAAAAAAGATGCTTGGTGGTTAAGACAAATTGGAACAAAAGATGTAATATAAGAAAACTCATCACTCTTGATATTCTGATTCAGTTATCAGATACTTTAGTATATATCTGTTCTTTAAAATATCAAGTTATTATGTTCAAAGCTGCATTTGCACTGGCCTTTTCCGCATTTCTTAGAGTGAGAGAAATAACAGTAACTCAATATCGCAATGATCAAAATACTCTTAAATACTCAGAGATATCGTTAGTTGTATATTATTAGCATATGTGCAATAAATATCTATAGACAATAGACAATTAATCAATCATTTCAAAATTGATCTTTGTTATGGCATAGCTTGAGTAAAATATCAATATAATTCAACCAAACCTGCCTTAAAGGACACCTCTATATAAAAAGTCACTGTCTATAAACGACAGTCTCATATTCCCCATTAATTGAATAGTGCCTATAATTTTAACCTGTATATAAAGTGCAACTGCTCATAAGGACCACATGTTCAGGTTCCCTCGAGTGTCCTTTATATACAGGTTTAACAGTACATGTATTTACTTACATAAACATATTCCTACCAACAGAGGAAAAACTGTGTTGATATTATATATATTAGTGATGCTATCATAAGCCTCACCATAATGAAGGTTGGTCACCTTTAATTGTATTCCGTATCACGAATCAGTTCAGCGTTGTATCGTTTGTATATATAGCTAGTTAATCCTGTTATTACAGATATATTACTGATGTTATCAACAACTGCATTGTATTTGTTGGCTATTGAATTTTGGTACTTGGAAAGTTAAAAAAATATCCACAAAGGTATCTTGGGTTTTTAAGAAATGAACATTATTTCATGACATAATTATCTTGGTTTTTATTCTGACGATTTTTTCTTTAAGCGTTATGTTATTGAACGAATCACTTCATCTGTCATATCCTAATTATCAACATCTTTATTGCATTGATGCATTACACTGGATTTTTGAATTGGACTTCATGTCAGAAAAACAGTTTGAAAATACCAAAGAGGCAATCAGAAGCCGTAAATGGAAGAAGGACGAGTCAACACAATGACCTAAAGAAAAGAAAAAAGTACAAAACACTATACAGTCTGCCCTTCTTCCATGTACGGATTCATCCTGATTACCCCTTTGGTATCTTCATACTTTTCATTTGACCATTGTATAATTGACTTCTTCGATGTACGGCTTCTGATTACCCCTTTGGTATATATCTTCAAACTTGCATTGCTGCACAGCAGATCAGAAGATTGAATGGAAGGAATTTTGTTTGTTAGCTCCTGGTGTAGCTGAAGATCGATGTGTCGTCCAAGGCACGAATAAATAACTGAATACATACACATAATGATTATTGTCCTGATCAAGTCTTTATTTCTTTTACAACTTTTAAGCTTATCTCATTTATTTTTTTATTTCATAAAGACAATGAAAAGATTTATTACGCTTTACGTATGATTAACGTAATATGAAAGGCAAATGTCGTTGAATTTTTTGATTAAATATTTTCACTTAATATGTCACTTAATTTTAACTAAAATCACCTCTGCATAACATTAAAAATCCGCTCAAAAGCAGATTTTAAGAGCATATCGCAAAATATTTGACAGCAGATAAAACTGTTTTCCCGTACAGTAATGTAAATGATCTGCGCGTGACCCATGATTTTCACTCGTTCGGAGAGATTATGGATCATGCGCACTGTTCAGTTGATGAAAAAATGTAGGATGCAAGTAAAAATATATTCCGTGTGTACCACATATGAATAATTGCACCCAAAAAATGGTTCACACGACATGTAAAAGACAGATTCCTAAATAATCATTGTCAGAAATGTGTGTGTGCTAACCTCAGCATCCATGATTGTTTATCTTTTCGTCACGAGGTCATGATCGGCAATCATCTGAACAAAACAACCGAAAGTTAATCAGTCTCCACAACAATGGCGCGGACGATAAACATGCACACGGATTTGCAGATTTCTAATTGTTGGGAACAGATTTGGACTTGAAACATGCATGAATAGCTTAGTAAAAGTACCGCCGTATTCCAAATTGAATTTTCAGGGAAAACATTTCTTCACCCAAAACTAGTGTAATATCATTTTAAATTTCACCTGGCCTTTCACCAATAAAATTTCGATTTCTCCTAAATTGTCCAATCAGACCCTATACATTGGATACAGTGTTCTAATTGGCTGTTTTTGGGAACGAACACACAACTCGTGCTCAAGGGTTTTATGACATATTTGCGGATAAAATGAAAATTTCATAAACATTTCTTACCTTTATTTTGTAGGAATCTGTCATGTTAATGGTTCATTCAATCTGAAATGATCAAGAGTACATTTTTTTATAAGAGCTCATTTCAATGGTCTAGAAACAGGATTAGATATTCAGGTAGTCTACATAATAATATGTTAGTGTTGTGTCGGGGTATTTGCGCTTAACGTCACTTTTGTATTTTGTCATATTGTAATCTACATTGTCTTCTGTCATATGACATTTCAACTTTAAATAAGGCCAATTCTTTTTCACAGTGCAAACATTATGAAGGATAAACTATGTTTTTGATGGAAGTAGAAAGGTAACCTACCACGTGGTAGGTAGCGTCCATAGCAACACCTCCGCCAATTATCACCACCGGCCAGAGATGTTTAATTCTGTAGCTTTGACAGCTTTGCATGCCAGTATATACAGCGAATTGTGTAACTTTTAGGACAATTTGTGGAAATGAGCTGACTTTTTATTACATAATTATCACCAATTAAACCGGCTGTACATAACGTCCGCTTCCAAAGAAACAGAAACAAAATACCAAACTGAATTTTAATTCCTCTCTCAGATTTATTTAAAATCAACAAGCAAAAGATGTTTATAACTTTTTTATGCAAGCAAAAATTAAAGAAACAAAATGGGTAATAAAAATCCGTAAATCGAAGAACAGACAGTACAATGGCCAAAAGAAAGAGGACAAAGAGACAATGATATAGACAACACTACACTGAATACTAAAGACTGAGCAACGCGAATCCCACTGAAAACCTGGGGTGAACTCAGGTGCCCAGGAAGGGTTAGCAGTTCCTGTTCCACTAGTAACACCTATTCATGTTGTATTTTTTTTTTGTATAGCTTACTTTATTTTTGTTTGAGTATATTTACTTGTCTTTAAAGACTATCATCTTCTTATTTTAGGAACTAACGAATCATCTGAAGCTATTGTTATCCCCCGCGATAGCGGTGAGGGGATATAGTAATAGCGGCCGTCTGTCCGTCTGTCTGTCTGTCTGTCTGTCTGTTTGTCCGTCACACTTTCTTGTTTACACGATAACTTGAGTAAACATGGATAGATTTGAATAATTTTTTCCATGTGTCTTGTAATTATCATTATCTTGGATGGGTTCTAACATGGAAATATTTGAAGCAAGGGTTTTAGGGAAAAAAAATTTGTTTTTGGTTGAAAAATCACAAATTTTTAGAATTGTCTCTTGTTTACACGATAACTTTAGTAAACATCGATAGATTTGAATAATTTTTTGCATGTGGCTTGTAAATATCATTATCTTGAATGGGTTTTAACATGGAAATATTTGAAGCAAGAGTTTTGGGGGGAAATCTTGGTTTTTGGTTGAAAAATCACCAATTTTGTGAATTGTGTCTTGTTTACGCGATAACTTTAGTAAACATGAATAAATTTGAATAATTTTTTTGCGTGTGGCTTGTAAATATCATTGTCTTGGATGGGTTCTTACATGGAAATATTTGAAGCAAATGTTTTGGGGGCAAATCTTAATATTTGGTTGAAAAATCAAAAATTTTGAGAATTGAGTTTTGTTTACACGATAACTTTATTAAACATGGATAGATTTCAATTATTTTATGCTTGTGGCTTGTAATTATCATTATCTTGGATGGGTTCTAACATGGAAATATTTGAAGCAAGGGTTTTTGGGGAAAATCTTAGTTTTGGTTGAAAACTCACCAATTTTGAGAATTGTGTCTTGTGTAACTTTAGTAAACATGGATAGGTTTGAATAATATTTTGCAAGTAACTTGTAATTATCATTATCTTGGATTGGTTCTAACATGGAAATATTTGAAGCAAGGGCTTTGGGGGAAAATGTTAGTTTTTGGTTGAAAAATCAACAATTTTGATAATTGTGTCTTGTTTATGTGATAACTTTAGTAAACATGGATAGATTTGAATAATCTTTGCATATGGCTTGTAAGTATGTTATACATTAAGACTGCAAGGCTGCTTTCTATAAATATATAAAACTAAATATTATGCAAATGCGGAGGGATACGTCGCGCATTCATGCGCTAGGCGTTCTTTTATTGATAGTAGTGTAAATCCGTCCGCTATCAAGGTAACAGAAACTGTCGATGAGCTAATAATAGTTCTTACCACAGATGATCTAACAGCCAATGATGGATCTGGATTCTATATTCAAATCATGGAATCATTGGACTTTTGTAAGTAAATAAACGTAAAATAAAGCCGAACGGGCACGCAAGAATCGACAATCCATAGATACAGGCAGCATTGAGAACATGACATAGAACGAAGACAAGCAAAAAACAAAAACCACTACACAGAAAACTAAAGAGATGATCAACAAAAACACCACAAAAACACCGGGGTGAACACAGGTGCTCGCAAACGGTAAATAGTTGTTGTTACTCGTATTGTAGCGCCCAGTAAAAGTATAGTCGGTAATAGAGGAAAGAAACGTCAACGTAAAAAGGAAAATACCTATTGCTATATATCGTAACGGTTAACCAGCCCATGATGACGACCATGGATTTGTTTGTAGCGATTACATAGGAACAATGTTGCCATGTTTGAGTAGCTTTTGAGTCAGTAGCTCAGCTCTGTCCAAAACATCACTGTGTTGGCAGCAAGCCCTAGAATAACGTATGCTTTGTGAAATGTAAACCCCATGCGCTGGTGCTGATGGAATATTGCTACTGATGGGAAGTTGACTGTTAGAAAAGTGAATTCATCACATTTGTTAGAGAGTTTGGTGTTTAATCTTTCTACGTTGTCGATTTCAAAGTGAAGGTCAAGGTGAGAAGCAGACTTCAGTGTCTGAAGTATCCTCTTATTCAAGCTCAATATGATAGATGATAGAGATAATCACCTTACGGTGAATTGTCCAGTAACACCATCTATATAGAGGAAGCTGGGTTGGAATTAGAGGTTTGGGCAAATTTAATATGTTTATTCATAAGAAGAAAATGAAGGAAATATGACACCTTAGAGTCTAGAAACAAATCGGCAAATAGTGGAGCACAATTAGTACCCTATGAAATACAGATCGTTTGGTGAAACATTAGTCCACTGACCTGAAAAATATGTTGTCGTTATCAAAATATTTACTATTTGAATTATCTCGTCCTGTTTATTTTTATTTTAAGACTTTTTAAAAGGGGTTTTTGAAAAGTCAGACTTCTCTCTTTCAATAAAATGAGATTGCAACATTTCTTCTCCGTTCTACTTTGTAAAATTTGTTTCCGTAAATATTTGTCAAGCAGATGTACATTTCTAATTGCATACTAATGTAGATTCTGGAATATCAAAATACCGGTATCATATTAGTCTGCCGATGAAGCGACAAGAGCAGTATATGTATTACATGGATTCAATGGTGCCGTCCTGTACAAACGACAAGAGCTGTATATGTACTACATGTACATGGATTAAATGGTGCCGTCCTGTACAAACGACCAGAGCTGTCTATGTACTACATGGATTAAGTGGTGCCATCCTGTACAAACGACAAGAGAAGTATAAGTACTACATGGATTAAATGGTGCCGTCCTGTACAAACGACAAGAGATGTATATGTACTACATGGATTAAATGATGCCGTCCTGTACAAACCACAAGAGCTGTATATGTACTACATGGATTAAGTGGTGCCATCCTGTACAAACGACAAGAGAAGTATAAGTACTACATGGATTAAATGGTGCCGTCCTGTACAAACGACAACAGATGTACCGGTATATGTACTACATGGATTCAATGGTGCCGTCCTGTACAAACGACAAGAGCTGTATATGTACTACATGGATTAAATGGTGCAGTCCTGTACAAACGACAAGAGCTGTATATGTACTACATGGATTCAATGGTGCCGTCCTGTACAAACGACAAGAGTTGTATATGTACTACATGGATTAAGTAGTGATATCCTGTACAAATGACAAGAGAAGTATAAGTACTACATGGATTAAATGGTGCCGTCCTGTACAAACGACAACAGATGTACCGGTATATGTACTACATGGATTCAATGGTGCCGTCATGTACAAACGACAAGAGCTGTATATGTACTTTATGGATTAAATGGTGCCGTCCTGTACAAACGACAAGAGCTGTATATGTACTACATGGATTAAATGGTGCCGTCCTGTACAAACGACAAGAGCTGTATATGTACTACATGGATTAAATGGTGTCATACTGTACAAACGACAAGAGTTGTATATGAAACTCCATGGATTAAATGGTGCCGTCCTGTACAAACGACAAGAGCTGTATATGTACTACATGGATTAAATGGTGCCGTCCTGTACAAACGACAAGAGATGTCTATGTAGTATATGGATTAAATGGTGCCGTCCTGTACAAACAACAAGAGATGTATATATACTACATGGATTCAATGGTGGCGTCCTGTATAAACGACAAGAGCTATATATGTACTACATGGATTCAATGGTGCCGTGCTGTACAAACGACAAGAGAAGTACATGTACTGCATGGATTAATTGGTACCGTCCAGTATAAACGACAAGAGCTGTATATGTACTGCATGGATTAATTGGTACCGTCCTGTATAAACGACACGAGATGTATATGTACTACAGATATTAAATGGTGCCGTCCTGTACAAGCGACAAGAGCTGTATATGTACTACATGGATTAAATGATGCCGTCCTGTACAAACGACAAGAGCTGTATATGTACTACATAGATTAAATGGTGCCGTCCCGTACAAACGACAAGAGCTGTACATGTACTACATGTATTCAATGGTATCGTCCTATACAAACGACAAGAGCTGTGTATGTATTACATAGATTAAATGGTACCGTCCTGTGCAAACGACAAGAGCTGTATATGTACTACATGGATTAAATGGTGCTGTCCTGTACAAACGACAAGAGCTGTATATTTACCACATGGATTAAATGGTGTCGTCCTGTATAAACGACAAGATCTGTATATGTACTACATGGATTCAATGGTGCCGTCCTGTACAAACGACAAGAGCTGTACATGTACTGCATGGATTAATTGGTACCGTCCTGTATAAACGACAAGAGCTGTATATGTACTACATGGTTTAAATGGTGCTGTCCTGTACAAACGACAAGAGCTGTATATTTACCACATGGATTAAATGGTGTCGTCCTGTATAAACGACAAGATCTGTATATGTACTACATGGATTCAATGGTGCCGTCCTGTACAAACGACAAGAGCTGTATATTTACCACATGGATTAAATGGTGTCGTCCTGTATAAACGACAAGAGCTGTATATGTACTACATAGATTAAATGGTGCCGTCCTGTACAAATGACAAGAGCTGTATATGTACTACATAGATTAAATGGTGCCGTCCCGTACAGACGCCAAGAGCAGTACATGTACTACATGTATTCAATGGTGCCGCCCTTTACAAACGACAAGAGCTGTATATGTACTACATAGATTAAATGGTGCCGTCCCGTTCAAACGCCAAGAGCAGTACATGTACTACATGTACTCACTTTTGCCGCCCTGTACAAACGACAAGAGCTGTATATGTACTACATAGATTAAATGGTGCCGTCCCGTACAAACGTCAAGAGCAGTACATGTACTACATGTATTCAATGGTGCCGTCCTGTACAAACGACAAGACCTGTGTATGTACTACATAGATTAAATGGTGCCGTCCTGTGCAAACGACAAGAGCAGTATATGTACCATGTGGATTAAATGGTGCTGTCCTGTACAAACGACAAGAGCAGTATATGTACCACACGGATTAAATGGTGCCGTCCTGTACAAACGAAAAGATCTGTATATGTACTACATGGATTAAATGGTGCCGTTATATGCAAACGACAAAAGCTGTAAATGTACTACATGGATTAAATGGTGCGTCCTGTACAAAGATAAGTGCAGTATATGTACTACATGGATTAAATGGTGCCCTCCGGTGAAAACGACAAGAGCTGTATATGTACTACATTTATTCAATGCTGCCGTCCTGTACAAATGAAAAGAGCAGTATATGTACCACATGGATTAAACGGTACGTCCTGTACAAACGACAAGAGCTGTATATGTACTACATGGGTTAAATGGTGCCGTTATATACAAACGACAAGTGCAGTATATGTACTACATGGATCAAATGGTGTTGTCCTGTACAAACAACAAGAGCTGTATATTTACCCCATGGATTAAATGGTGCCGCCCTGCACAAACGACAAGAGCTGTATATGTACTACATGGATTAAATGTTGCCGTTATATACAAACGTCAAGAGCAGTATATGTACTACATGGATTAAATAGTGCCGTCCTGTACAAACTACAAGAGCAGTATATGTACCACATGGATTAAATGGTGCTGTCCTGTACAAAAGACAAGAGCTGTATATGTACTACATGGGTTAAATGGTGCCGTTATTTATAAACGACAAGAGCTGTATATGTACTACATGGATTCAATGTTGCCGTCCTGTACAAACGACAAGAGCTATATATGTACTACATGGATTAAGTGGTGCCGTCCTGTACAAGCGACAAGAGCTGTATATGTACTACACGTATTCAATGGTGCCGTCCTGTACAAACGACAAGAGCTGTATATGTACGACATGGATTAAATGGTGCCGTCCTGTACAAACGACAAGAGCTCTATATGTACTACATGGATTAGATGGTGCCGTCCTGTACATACGACAAGAGCAGTATATGTACTACATGGATTAAATAGTGCTGTCTTGCACAAACGACAAGAGCTGTATATGTACTACATGGATTAAATGGAGCCGTCATGCACAAACGACAAGAGCTGTCTATATACTACATGGAATAAATGGAGCCGTCCTGTACAAACGACAAGAACTGTATATGTACTACATGTATTCAATGGTGCCGTCCTGTACAAACGACAAGAGCAGTATATGTACCACATGGATTAAATTGTGCTGTCCTATACAAACGACAAGAGCTGTATAGGTACTACATGTATTCAATAGTGCCGTCCTGTACAAACGACAAGACCAGTATATGTACCACATGTATTCAATGGTGCCGCCCTGTACAAACGACAAGACCAGTATATGTACCACATGGATTAAAAGGTGGTGTCCTATACAAATGACAAGAGCTGTATATGTACCACATGGATTAAATAGTGCTGTCCTATACAAACGACAAGAGCTGGATATGTACTACATGGATTAACTGGTGCCATCCTGTACAAACGACAAGACCAGTTTATGTACCACATGGATTAGAAGGGGTTCTCCTATACAAACGACAAGAGCTGTATATGTACTACATGGATTAAAAGGTGCTGTTCTGAATTATCTTTACTCCTGAGCTTATGTAATTCGTTTTAGACAAGTTTTTGACTTTCATTTGGCTATATTTTTGTATCTGAAATGTATTCCGAAGAGACTTTTTTACCTGTTTGCAATCGAATACCAGAAAACAGTTTAGTACTAAAATACATATCTGACTAGTTTGATTACCCTTACCCTTCCAGAGCACCTGATTTCACTCATGGTTTTTATTGCTACCCTTCCAGAGCGCCTGACCTCACTAATGGTTTTATTGTTACCCTTCCAGAGCACCTGACTTCACTCATGGTTTTTATTGTTACCCTTCCAGAGTACCTGACTTCACTCATGGTATTAATTGGTACCCTTCCAGAGCACCTTACTTCACTCCTGGTTTTTATTGTTACCCTTCCAGAACAGCTGACTTTACTCATGGTTTTTATTATTACCCTTCCAGAGCACCTGACTTCACTCATGGTTTTTATTGTTACCCTTCCAGAGCACCTAACTTTACTCATGGTTTTTATTATTACCCTTCCAGAGCACCTGACTTCACTCATGGTTTTTATTGTTACCCTTCCAGAACACCTTACTTCATTCATGGTTTTTATTGTTACCCTTCCAGAGTACCTGACTTCAATAATGGTTTTTATTGTTACCCTTCCAGAGCACCTAACTTCACTCATTGTTTTTATTGTTACCCTTCCAGAGCACCTTACTTCACTCATGGTTTTTATTGTTACCCTTCCAGAGTACCTGACTTCAATAATGGTTTTTATTATTACCCTTCCAGAGCACCTGACTTCACTCATGGTTTTTATTGTTACCCTTCCAGAGTACCTGACTTCACTCATGGTTTTTATTGTTACCCTTCCAGAGCACCTGACTTCACTCATGGTTTTTATTGTTACCCTTCCAGAGTACATGACTTCACTCATGGTTTTTATTGTTATCCTTCCAGAGTACATGACTTCACTCATGGTTTTCATTGTTATCCTTCCAGAGCACCTGATTTCACTCATTGTTTTTATTGTTACCCTTCCAGAG
>MJUT01063105.1:297087-324201 GCA_002080005.1 Gigantidas platifrons
GTTTTTATTGTTACCCTTCCAGACCACCTGACTTCACTCGTGGTTTTTATTGTTACCCTTCCAGAGTACCTGACCTCACTAATGGTTTGTATTGTTACCCTTCCAGAGCACCTGACTTCACTCATGGTTTTTATTGTTATCCTTCCAGAGTACCTGACTTCACTCATGGTTTTTTTGTTATCCTTCCAGAGCACCTGACTTCACTCATGGTTTTTATTGTTACCCTTCCAGAGCACCTGACTTCACTCATGATTTTTATTGCTACCCTTCCAGAGTACCTGACTTCACTCATGGTTTTTATTGTTATCCTTCCAGAGTACCTGACTTCACTCATGGTTTTTATTGTTACCCTTCCAGAGCACCTGACTTCACTCATTGTTTTTATTGTTACCCTTCCAGAGTACCTGACTTCACTCATGGTTTTTATTGTTATCCTTCCAGAGTACCTGACTTCACTCATGATTTTTATTGTTACCCTTCCAGAGCACATGACTTCACTCATGGTTTTTATTGTTACCCTTCCAGAGCACCTGACTTCACTCATGATTTTTATTGTTACCCTTCCAGAGCACCTGACTTCAGTCATGGTTTTTATTGTTACCCTTCCAGAGCACCTGACTTCACTCATGGTTTTTATTGTTATCCTTCCAGAGCACCTGACTTCGCTCATGGTTTTTATTGTTACCCTTCCAGAGTACCTGACTTCACTCATGGTTTTTATTACGGTTCGTATTGATCAAACTTTAGTTTTTGCGAAGTGTTTTGTAAAACATTGTTTGTCCTTGTTCTTTTGGCAAATGTATTGTGTGTCATTCTTCGATTTACATTTTCTAATTACCAATTTCTTCAAACTTTACTGCAATTACTGACACTGAGTTCAATTACTCTTACCCTTCTAGACCACCTACATTCATCCCGTTTTAGTGAGGTATGCATTGATCTTATTCTTTAGTTTTCTGTGTAGTGCTTTGTAGATTATCGTTTGTCTTTTTGTTCTTTTACTTTCAGTCATTGTATTGTCTGTCCTTCTTCGACTTACGACTTCTGATGAGACTAGGTTTCTTTGTAGTATTTTGTATATTATCGTGTACCTTTTTGTCCTCTTTCTTTAGGACACTGTATTGTCTGTCCTTCTTCGATTTATGACTTTTGATTACCTTTTGATATCTTCAACTTTTCTGAAGTACTGAAATACATGTCTTGTGAGCTAAATTACCATTACCCTCCCGGGATCACCTGTTTCGTCCAGTATTTAGTGGGGTACGCATTGATCTTATTCGTTAGTTTTCTGTGTAATGTTTTGTAGATTATCGTGTGACTTTTTGTCCTCTTACCTTTGGCCATTGTATTTTTCATCATCAGATTTACGACTTCCGGTGAGATTATCCATTTGTTATCTTCAACTTTCATTAATATTTGTATCGTTGACATTTTTATCACTACATATTCATTCTTTTTATCAACTTATACTTATTCTGTTAAAACAATTAAATGATCAGTAACCCTAAGAATAAAAAGATGAGAATATCAAACAAATAGGGTGAAGAGTTCAGATTTATGTATAAGTTCTTTCATATAAAATTAGTGTATACTGCTTGTCAAATGCTTGAGCATATAGTCACTGCAGTGAAGGAAGTGTTCTCTGATTTAAAAATAGGAAAACCCCTAATATAGTTTCCAAATACCTTCATTTTCTAGATGATTGGAGCAAGTTTGAAACATCTTATTTCCAAATGTAATGTTTAAAAAAAGAGGAAATCAGCTGATCAAAGGAAAACGTTCATCTCCGAGTCAGTATTTGCTTCATATTTTTGGAGAAGAATATCATTAAGTATTTGTGATTTATTTTTATGCTTGAATGTCGGCTATATAATTAATCAATCTCCAAACATGAAAATGGGCCGTCGTGGCCGTGATCGTATGGACGGTATGGTAGTTTGGATTGATAACTATGCATTCAGTGCTCTTCACCACTACCGCTGTGAGTTCGAATCCCGTTCAGACGAGGTGTGTTCGATACAACATTATGTGATAAAGTTTGTCATTCACTTGCGACAGGTCGGTGGTTATCTCCAGGTACTCCGGTTTATTCCAACAATAAAACTGAAATCCACGATATAGCTGAAATATTGTTGACAGTGGCGTTAAATACCATAAACATAACTATAGCCAAACATAATATGGGTGTGAATACAATTCCGAATCTATTTGGTAATATTTATAATCTCGTCTCGCCGCAATGCAAATTAACTTCGCTCATTGGTAAAAATAATGGCTGCGCTATTAAATGATCGCTGAGGTAATTCATATGTAATAAGAAACAGTGGAAAATACAGTGAATGACTTATCATCGGATTTATAACCAGCGTAGCACAACGGGTGTCACTAATGGTGCTGACACTGCCTACCCTTCCGAAGCACCTGCGTACATCCCTGTTTTTTAGTGCAGTTCATGTTGCTCAATCTTCAGTTTTCTGTATAGTATTTTGTAGACTATTGGTTGTCTTTTTTGTGTTTTAGCCATTGTCTGCCCTTCGATTTACGGCTTCGTCTAGTTACCATGGCGCCGTCGTGGCCGTGATCGCATAGTAGTTGGATTAACAACTACCCATGCAATCAGTGCCTATCACCACTGATGTTGTGAGTTAGAATCTCGATCAGGGCGAGGTGTACAACATTATGTGATAAAGTTTGTCAGTGACTTGCGACAGGTCGGTGTTTTTCTCCGGGTCCTCTGGTTTCCTCCGCCAATAAAACTGACCGCCACGATATAACTGAAATGTTGTTGAAAGTGGCGTTAAACACCATCCAACAATCAAACAAACATCTTCTAGTTACCCTTTGGTATCTTCAATCTTTACTTCATTACTGTAAAGATTTCAGCAAATGAAACAGCTAAAATACTATACAAGATTTGCTGAGGAAAATAATTTATTTAAACTAAACAAGTAAACAAAATGTCAACTGTGTACATATGAAGTTATTTGGCACATAATGGTGTACAAAATAAATACTGCTTAAGACAAACATTCTCGTTATAAAAACAGCAATATATGTATGGTCTGAGACAAAAATGTCATAAAAATTATATGCAAAATTTAAACATATGATGTTGGGACTTGCATGAAGGTAAAAATATACACGTAGTTATAGCGGTACAATGACCATGTTTATCTAATTGTTCTAGGTATTACATGCCATAAAATGTTTGCATAACAACCGAATAGTCAAAAGTGTGAAAATAACACTCGTCTCCTATTTCTACTTAAAATGAGTCGGAGCCGTGATCGCATGGTAGCTGGATTTACAACTACATATGCAATCTGTGCCTATCACCACTGACGTTGTGAGTTCGAATCACGACCAGGGCAAAGGTGTACAACATCATGTGATAAACTTTGTCAGTGACTTTCGACAGGTCGGTGGTTTTCTCCGTGTCCTCCGGTTTCCTCTAACCAATAAAACTGACCGCCATAATATAACTGAAATATTGTTGAATGTGGTGTTAAACCCCATCAAACAAACAAAACAAACAAATAAAATGAGTCGAATAGGGGGATAACTCGAACAACATCCAAGTGCAAAAAAAAATGGTAGTTATGCCTGAGAGGACGAAATTAAAAAAAAATATTCCCAATCTATGTTCACTGTTTATCAGGAGCATGCTGGAACATCATGGCAGCAATCATATGGTAGTTGGGATTAAACCCTATGTTGCCAATTTCTCTGGATTGTCCTTTTTTGATTGCCCCTTCGGTATTCTCTAACATTTATTTATCGATCTATGACATCCATACTTGTCACTCTCATGATGCGATTTCGATAAACAACCGATCGAGAACATGTGCACTCGATGCACCCTCACCTCGCATGACTTTTAGATACCTACGGCATGTGTTATTTGGATTTTCACTGACCACTAATCCCAATATAGTTGAAATGTTTTTAAAATGGCGAAAACACCCTAAACCCAACGAACATGTGTACCACGCACAAAATTTGATAAATGAAAACAAACAAAAATGTCTTAGCACAATCTGCATTAGCACTTTTAAACATGAGCACAAATTAAACATGAGCACATTTAAACATGAGCGCAAATTAAACATGGTCACAAATTAAACGTGAGCACAGTTAAGCATTAGTACATATTAAACATGAACACAATTAAACATGAGCACAAATCAAACATGGGCACAAATTAAACATGAGCACAAATCAAACATGGGCACAAATTAAACATGAGTACAAATCAAACATGAGCACAAATTTAGCATGAGTGCAAATTAGACATGAGCACAAATTAAACATGAGCACAATTGAATATAATTACCATTAAATGCAAAACCTTATACTTAACAACTTGCATCAGTAAAATAAGTTACTTTGTATAAAAATATAAAGTACAAAAATAAGTAGCTAAACCCTCAAAGATAGTCGCTCTACCAAACAGAATTCAAACACAATCACATCAGCGTAAGCAGACATGAGAACAATGATACATGAACACAGTTAAAACATGAACAAAATTAAACATGAACACAAATTAAACATGTGCACAATTAAACGTGAACACAATTGAACATTAGCACTTAACATTGTATGCACTTTTCGCTGGAACTGGGCAACTTTTGACTTTTTCCCCTTTGAAAGAAATGTAATATCAATACACCCTGTTTGACAATTATTAACCCTGTTTTTTCTAAAGTGTTAAAGAGAACTGAATTTATAATTACTTTCGATACTTAAAAAAACTGTGATTAGGAAGTATTCGTCATACACAATCCCATTTCAAAACGATATCTTCAAATTTTGCTTCCCCATCAGCGTATTAGCTGGTGCAGTAACTGTATTAGTACTATTATATATGGTCATGCATAGCGTTATGCAGTCGTTGTGGAAGAATGATAATCAGAGACGATTCGATACTAAGTAGTATAAAATGGTAAGGACAAATAATTAAAACATAATTTTCTAGTAATTTACAGATATTTAAACCTGGTAAAAATTTAGAGGATAATATTATAGCAAATAGAAAATGTACAAGTTGTTACAACATTAAAATCTTGAACAAATATGGTGGGTAGAGAAATATATGCTATTTTCATTGAACTTTGCATAAAAGGGGTCCCTTTTGTCCGTATTAAAGGGAAATAATCACATAAAGACGTATTATTATAGAATCAAAGTCGGAAATGGGCAAATATTCTATTCCGTAAGCAGATATAATCAAAATAACAACATATCATTTCAAAATTGCATCTTAGCTTTACTACGCCTCACGCATTGGAGTAAGGATAAGGTTCAATATCAACATGCGAATGTCCGTTCGGAACTAAACGTTCTCTTGTCTCTGAACAATCATGGTTGTGGTTATGCACGTGTAGCTTAGATTCCACTGGAGTTAGGGGACCATCGTAATGAACGTTTCCACTTCTAAATGAAGCGATGGACTGTGGAGAATTTCTACTTTCTTTATCATTTTCTGAATGGTATCTTCGTCTTTTCGTAGCTGGTGTTTTTTCTGACTTAATTAAGTGTGGTTCGGAGCCTAATTTCATTGCTGTTTGTTTCTGAATGGTTTCTTCTTCTATTACCCTGCTTAATTGTTTGCTTAATCTTGCAGATTTAACACGTTTTATCCGTTTTTTATCGTGTAAAGAATGTCCGAAAGTCGTGTCGGTGTCTGGTAACCTCGTTTTGAGTGTTGGACTCCTTCGGATGCTTGGCAGTTGGGTATACATCCTTCCTGGCGATAAACTATAATTGAATGATGAATGATCTGATCTCATGGTTCCGTCCATTTGTGGTCTTTCAGGTTGTTCCTTCAATGTTTTCTGCATCACTTCTCGGTCTTCTTCGGAAGCGTACGTTGTTTGTAGAGAGTGAATTTTTAAAAAGTAACGACTATAAATTTTGGTTTGTTTTGTAACTGGGTCAAAGCCACGAATCTCTCTTTCCGTTCCTGGAGAGCCGAAAATCTTTCGAATACATGGCAAACAAAACAGGTCCTCCATGAAGAGAATGACCGAAAGCTGTTGAAGCCGCCATTGTGAATATCTGTCTTCTAGAACGACAGCGCATGTCTGTGACATCATCGCAATAAGAGAATTAATCAAAAGTACATATGTAAGAATTACGAAAATAACATACAGTGCTATTGCTAAACCTGGTATTCTTGCTTGACTTAAGATTTCAATGTCTCCTAATCCTAACATTAGCTTGAACATAGTCATCATAGTACCACCAAAATTGCCGAAATTCTCATCAATGACGGCAACATAGTCAGTGGACTGCTGCGCCTCCGATTCAACTTTTCCGACGAAGACGGCGTACATCCCCGCCGTGAACGCAAATAACATAAACGATATAATGACGGCAAATCGAAGTAGATCGCCGATAATTACTCTTCGTATCATCTCCGTGAAGAAACTAAATAATCGAACAGCTCGCAAGAAGAACACAGCAAACCACCAACCAGCAATAATCGCTATTATTAGAGCGATGTTGTCGTGGGCTACGCTCATTTGTGTCATGAAGAAATCCACAACCAAACAAATAGAAAATACAAAAAGAAAACCTATATATCCTATGTTATGGAGTGAGTATCGCATAGCGTTTGGACGTCGAACTTTCGCAATAAGCAGTAAAATTACAAATAAACAATAGACGATCCCACCGACGATAAAACTTATCCATGAAATATACTGAACAAATGTCTCCGAAACACCATTAACACTAAACATGTCAGCGTTAACAGTGTTGTTTGGGTTCCATGTTAATGAAGCGTACATGTTTGATCGTATAACTAATCCAGCAGTTAAACACACAGTCATTAAGATATGACAGAATCCCCATAAAAAGTAAAGATATCTTAGTTTCTGCCATTTTTCCTTAATAATGTTTTTCACCGGTATTGTCTCAATTATTCTAAATGCTGATGAACCACGGAACTCGTAATCGAACATCATTTCCAAAATGGATTCCGTTTCCGGATAATCAAAATGGCTGCACTGAAATGGCGCACATTCTGTACTCTTCTTAATGCTTGTTAGGGAAACTCCATCAATATTTCTTGATACATTTGTGTTCCCAAAGCCTTTGTTTCCAGCCGTTAACCTTGCAACGTGTTGGTTAGCGACGGTATCTATTTCTGTGATGTCATACAGTTTAACGTCAAATAATCCGTCTTGTGTACTAACAAAAGAATATACGTTTTCCAACTTTATGATAAATTGAAATATTTCAACAACTCCTAATTTAGCGGACAGTTGCAGTGGTGTTAAATTTTCCTTATTTTCCAAAAACCAAACGTATGAATCTTCTTCCAAAAATATGTCTGAATCAATACAACGAAAACGAGGATTAATCGACTTGCCTTTTTTTAAAAGACCGTTTAAATATTTAAACATTTCGATCACATTGTCCGTTTTATTCGGGTAAACCGCAGAATATTTCACCAAAGAGTGTAAAACGGTATCACCATAACTATTTTGTGCATGCATGTCAGCCCCGTGATCTATTAAGATATGCATTGTGTCCTTATTAAATGTCAAAGAGGCAACACTGAGAGGTAGTTCTCCCATCATGACAGTATTCACAAAAAATTTACCCGTAGCAGGCGTGTTTATCATGATCATTTTGGTCCTGTTCGATAATTGTTTGTTGCCGGTTTCTGCCTGATTTTCTGCCGATGACAGCAATAATCCAGTTACGTCGCTGTCTCCTTTTGTTATGGCTATGTGAAGTGGTGTTTGTCCTTTATAATTAGACGTTTCCCGGGCAAGCGATAATAAATCCGGACAAATGTCGATGATTCGACTAATGGTGTCTTTGTCATCTTCGTACTTGACAGCAATATGAAGCAATGTTTCGCTTTCGTCCTCGCCTTCACGGTATGATTTAACGCAGTGTAATGTTTGCGGTTTCTTTTCCATGATAGTTAGTAAATCGTGTACTTTATCATTGTGGTTGTTTTTCATTCCCATTGATAGTTCTTCCAGATATTTATCGGAATTTGTATCCAACAGGGTGGTGAAGTACCGTCGAGTATTTCTTTCCATCTTTAAAATCCTACTTAACAAACTTCTACCAGGCCTCTTAGCTGTAAGAGAACAAAATCGAAAATAGTTTTCCCAGAAAGGTATCGGACTGTGTATCCAACAGGGTTTTGAAGTACTTTTGAGTATTTCTGTCCATTTTATAAATCTTAATTAACACACTTCTTCCATGTGTCTCACCTGTAACACACTAAATAGAAATTAGAAAAATACCAACTATACACATAATAATTTCATTTGTATAATTATTCAAGGATGACTGTCGATGATTGCCGAGAGGCGATGACTACGAGCGGTTCTCCCATTTATCCTTTCTTCTTGTTATATATATATATATTTGTAAAATGTTAATATTGTACCATTTAAGTGAATTAATTGTCTTAAATCTTCATGAATATATATGTATGTTGTGTACAAATTGTGAGTTTGTACAAGTTATCTTACAATAGTTCATGGTCGACCAAGACATCCAAGGAGTCAATGATCTGTGGAGAGGGCCAATGTTGATGTTAAAGAAATGCTGATTACTTGGTTGAATGAAAACAGACGCAGACTGATTCACTAACAAGGATCACCAAGGAACGGCAAACAGTTCTTAAGAAAAGGGACAATGCAGTTATACCAATGCCCACAGCAGATAGAGGTCCTACTGATCCAAGAAATATCAAAGGTGTTGTTACACAAGTAAATGATCATGGTGGTTACAAAGTTGGTACAAAAATGGGTTTCACTAAAGTAGAAATCAAATTGAGTTCTGTGAGAGTGAAACTGTGAATGCATCAGATGTGCGTGAGAGTGAATTGAGTTTGAGAGCGGTTGCATGTAAATTGTCAATGATCCGAAGTCAGGGACTTTCCCATTGTAACTGTAAGAGCGGTAGATGCAAAACAAATAGGTGTAAATGCAGAAAATGTAAAGCATTGTGTAATTCAAGATGCCACTAGTCACTTTCTTGTACTAATAAATAGTTGTCTAAATTAACTATAACAAAGTTGCATGTGTATGGTTGATTTGTCATTTTTCATGTAAGATACTAAAATTCCTGAAATGAATTTCACTTATGAATTAACGTTTTGTGTGCTAGTTTTGTGTATGTAATCTGTTCACACCTTGAGTACCAACAGTTGAATATATATGTCACAACAATCAGGGTCGACAATCAAAATAAAGTTGTCAGTGAACTATTGGAAATGTCTTCAAATAACATGTCATCAAACAACGCACTATTTACCAGGGACAAATATACCAAACTGCTTGAGGATGTGAAACAGGCCACGAAAAACACAGAAATGATTGGAAAAGACAGAAATTTGCTGAAGCAGTATGAGGTTTTGAAAGTTGCTAACGTGGAAATATTGATCAGAAAGAAAACACATGATGGTACGCATTAATTCCTGTTAGAATTCCGTTGATATAGTTTTGTTGATGTAGACAGTTTTTGCTTCTTTTTTTTTTTAATAAATTACTTTTCAAGTTGGAATATGAATTTACTATTTCTCAGAAAAAGTTGTACAAGTTGAAACACTTTGTTGGCTGAATTTTGTACAAGTTATAACTTGTACAGGTCAAAATTGTATAAGTTATAACTTGTATTTTTGTGTCGTACAAGTTATCATTTGTACAATATTTTACAACGGGGAAAACATCAGCGGGGTACCAATATTTGCGTCTAATAATCATAAATAAACATCTATAACAATTAAAATGAGCATAAATCATACACGAACATTAAATAATATAGTCCCATCACAGAACATAGTCTAAAACATAGCATTGCGACAAAGTCAAAGTTTCATTGGTAAAACATATTATCACAGAAACAATTGTGTCATTCTTCATTAAAACATAATTATATACAATGTATCATATTATTTAAATTGCACTTAATTATAAGTAAAACATAAAAATGGCATATGAAATGAAGAGAAACAATATTTAGCGAGTTCCTGATCGTCGACACATGACTCAATTAAAATAGCTCGCTCTTTTATCGTTTTACATGATAGTTTTTGACTGAACTGGTCAAGCTAGAAACCAAACTGAATGTTAAAACTAAGAGAAAAGTCTTCGATCAAGAACTGCAGCTTTTGAAAGGGCGGTAGTTCTGAAAACGCGAGAATAACTGCATTAAATGTCGACAGTTACATTCAGCACTTAATTGTAATCGATTTGTAAATACAGGATTTAGATCTCAAACTGCAAATCAACCTGATTTTAATAGATTTAGCACAAACCAAAATCAAAAGAATACAAACAAGGCTGGTTGAAAAAATTCGATAATGTACTCATTTTGTAATAATGGCTATTTCAAGAATCAAATGTCAGGTCTCCACTGTAATCAGTTTGATATTTTGGCTTTCGGAAATTCGCCATTTAAAACTGAACTTGAAAAACTACTGAAATTTTATCCAGATAGATCCAATCCTAATATTTTGCTCATGGGTTTTAAGTATGGCTTTAAGCTTAATTATGCAAGGCTTAGAAGTTCTTATGCATATGATAATTTGCTTTCAATAAAACAAATCCCAGAGTTAGCTACCAAACAATCAATAGATTAAATAGAACAAGATCGCATGGCAGATCCATTTAAAAACAAACCTATAAATAATCTTTGCTGTTCGCCAATTGGGGTTATTCCAAAAAAGAGTGGTCCTTTCAGACTTATTACCCATTTATCTTATTCCAAAGAGAACAGTGTTATGATTTTATAGATGCGACATTTACACAGGTAAATTATTTATCATTTGATAATATTGTAAGTTTGGTTAAACGGTTAGGAAAGATATAAATCGGCATTTAGATTATTAAAAGTTTACCTTGGTGGTGTTGATCTGTTAGGCATAAACTGTTTAGCTGAGTGTTATCTTGATGAATGTAAGCAGATGGGTTGCTCTATATCATGTTCAACATTTGAAAATTTTCAACTTTTTAACATTGGGCAGTTGAATTAGAGACAATCAAAACACGCAGACCATTATCTTTATAATTTTTGTGTGGGTGTGCCTGAATCAAGCGATTGCCTGAAAATAATGGATGCTTTTTCAAATGTCTGTAATAAGTTGGTTGTTCCTATTGTTGATGAAAAAACAATGGGTCCTATTTACAAAGATAGAACTTTTAGGATTGACAATAGATACAGATGAATTGCTTGTTAATGTTCCAGATGATAAAATTCAATAATTAATTTCTTTGCTTAATAATTTTCTTAGTGAAAAAAAAAACGGGTATCACAATAGGAACTTCAATCGTTAACGGGTATGTTTCTATTTTGCACGAGAGCTTTGCCATCAGGACGTGCATTCAGTCGACGACTATATGCATCACTTAATAAGGTTAAGTTTTTTCACGGATAGTGCAGGTGGAAAAACTCTGGTCTGTATTTCATATCTGCATGTGGCGTGGGCCATTTAAATTTGCCAAAACATTGGTCATCTGAAATTCGTAATAACATAACGTTTTTGCAAATAATTCGTGTTGCAATGGTAATTTTTCTTTGGAAGGAAAGGTTCGAAGCAAAAACGATTTTATTTGATTGCGATTATTTGGCAGTTATTACTATCCTCAATTCAAGAACATCAAAATTTGAAAGAATTATGTCACTAGTAAGACCTATTAATCAGAATTAATTGATTCCTCATTGGCTCCCAGTATTACAATATGCATGATAATGCGATCAAGTCTTTTGATAATTTCAAAATTAATCATAATTTGCCAATAACATGGCCACCTGTTATTAATCAATTGTTTCAGTATATTAGTTACATTTCTATGAATGGATTTGCACCGTCAACGGTCAGTTCACATCTGTCAAGAGGTAGCTTTGATTTTAAAATCCAAGGATTGTCTGATCTTACTGATAACCTTATTATTAAAAGGTTTAATAATTACATTGATTGGATATGAAATTGAGATAAGAGGTATTCCTCGAAAACTATTTGAAAATTATAAATAATTTAATTTGGGGGTTTAGTTGGAACAATAAAGTTAACCAAGTAGATAGAAACGTGTGTTGTAATAATATAAAAGAAGGGGGGCTTGAGATGAACAATTTATTTTCCTTTGTAAAGAGTAAACAAATTAAAGTTTTATATAAGATTATGCATTCTGGTAATGAAACATGGAGTGCATTGGGAAATTACTGGGTAAAAAATTTGACAAAGACACTGGCAAAGATTTCTTTTTGTGCACATGTTCAAATATAAAAGGGTTAAAATTGCACTGCAATCATTTAGCGAATTCCGCACCAAATGTACGCCGAATTCATTGCAGGATATTCTTGATACACCATTATTTTGTAATGAAAATATAAAATTTCGTGGTAAATCTCTATTCTTCAAATTGTTTTTATTAAGTGAATTGAGAACTATAAGAGATATTTGGGATGAAGGAATTCTTAATTTTAAGGACATTATTCAGATATGCAATTCCTTGTTTGATAAGAGAAATTGTATCTCTGAATACCCTCAAATTACAGCAGCTATGCCAAATACATATGTCTCCATACTAAAAAAAAAAAGTGGAAATTTATCCAGAAATGAAAATGGAAAAATAAGACTAGTTGATATATCTCTGTTATCAAATTGTAATAATTTATTAAACCAAATGATTTGAAACCGAAATGTATACAGAAGATTCTCAATCCACATGTATTACCTAAAGCAAAAATAAAATGGGAAAATGAATATGATAGCGACATAAACTGGGGTAAAATTTGGGGAAATTTGAAAAGAAAAAAACATACATAAAAAGATTTCAGAGTTTCAATGAAAATCAATCCATAACGAATGTAGATTAAACAGAATGGGATTATCTCAAGTTCAAGGATATTGCCATTTTTGTAAAAATCATCTTGAAACACAACACAATTTATTTTATAATTGTAAAATAATATTTCCTGTAATTCAATATATTCAAATTTTATTTTTTGAAAAAGATAATATAACATTTGACCAACAGAGTATGATTTTAGGTTACGATACGTGAACAGAAAAAGGGGTTATTTTGGGAAATATACTTATATATGTCGCCAAAAGGACAATGAGGAAGCAAAGAAATAAGATAAAATACCAGAATATAATATGTAAAACAGCGACATTAATTAGAACTGAAAGAAAATCTCATTCTCAGACAAAAATACTATAATAATACATCACCTAATATTGATAATGAAATAAATAATATTATTCTAAAATTGAATTAAAAAACTTACTTATTACATTAGAATTAATCCTGTCAACATTTTAGAATACATCATTTTTCACATTCATTGTAGAAGATAAAATAACTGACGCACGATCTTCTCGTGGTCGTTCGATCTTTTTTATATAATATAATTATACATGTTGCAAAAAGAGAGTTGTCGTCCTTGATTTAGATGGTCGACGTTTTTGTGCTCCAACGAAAAACGTTTAAATATCAAGGAAACGAATTATTTTATAAAATACGGATTTATAGTAGTGTTTATTGGACTTCTGTGATTCCAGTGAGTGTTCATTTTTCTATTTTTACAATTATTTAAAGAATTTTGTACATCGACTATAAGATGTATAAATAAATATTTACACAACACCACAGAAAACTACTCACTCACGTTCTTCCGTATATATTTACTACTACGAGGCCCGAGGGTTGTGTATCTCCAAGTCGTAACGAACATTTCAATAGAGACATGCGTAACTCAGATTCAGGCAGTAGACGTCGACAAGACAGAAATTCACACAGATTCAATGGACAAAACAACAATAATGCCAGACGGGACGAAACAGGCCGTGATTATGCCCGTCGCGAAACTCACCATGGACATACAAGACATAGTAGATATTAGTTATCAGCTGGTTTTCGGAACGTTCAAAGTTATAATAAGAACACTTTTTCTGATAACAATAAACTGAGAACTAATTGTATTGATAAACTTAATTAAGATATTATAGGTATTGCTGAAACCCATTTAAGGGGTGATGATATATTACATGTAAATGGTTATGAATGGATAGGTCATAATAGGAAACATTTACACAGAAAAGCAAAAACTGGTTCACGGGGTGTTGGTATTTTGATAAAATAACACATATATGAAATGTTTCGTATTGGTATTTTAGATGAATCATTTGAAGGTATTATGTGGGTTTATTTTACACATAAATTTTCTGATTTTAAATTTAACGTTTGTATCAGCTATTTGCCTCCAGAAAATTCGACTCGTCAGGTGGATAAAGATGCATTTTTTGATACGTTAATATCTCAGGTCTATGAATACCAAAATTCTGGTCCTTTCTTGATATGCGGAGATTTTAACAGTAGATGTGGAGATGAAGATGATTATATAACGGGAATAGATGATGTATGTCCAAGAGATGAAGTAGATTTCAAATGTAATTCATACTGTAACGCATTTATTGATTTTCTGATTAGTGTAAATTGTTGTATACTTAACGGTAGAAATTTTGTAAACAATGATTATACAAGTATCTCAACAAAAGGTTGTTCAGTAGTAGATTACTGTATTGTACCATATGACTATCTGAATTTGTTCTGTGAATTTACAGTTGTCAGAGCAAATGATTTGGTCACCTTTGCCGGTTTGAATTTAACTGGTATAGATCTAAAATTGATACCTGATCATTCATTGATTAAATGGCGCATTGATTTTATTTCATTTATTTCATGTGTATTGCCTAAAAATGATGATAGTTTAATAACTCAGGTTGATAAATTTGATTTTAAAGGCATGCCTTCTTATTTCATGAATACAGATATAATATATTCAAAAATTTTGTCGCTGATTGAGAAGTTTGAGAATAGTGAGCAAGAACAAAATTGTGTAAACGATATATATGATGAGTTCTGTAAAACTGTTAAAAATGAGATGTATGAGAAAGTACCTCATAAAACTGTATATATGGGTGCTAGTCGTTCTGGTAGAATATGTAGAAATAAGAAACCCTGGTGGAATGAAGGTTTAAATAAATATTGGACCAAGATGTGTGAGACAGAAAAGGCATGGAAGAAGTCAGACAATTGGCGTTCTAAAGAATATAAGGCGATATATGTCAAGAAAAGGAAATATTTTGGTAGGGAGGTTCACAAATGTGAGAGAAAATACTGGTTTAGTATGCAGGAGGAGTTGCTTCCAGATTCTGGTAAAAATCAGAAGCAGTTTTGGAAAAAGATTGGTAAAATCGGTATAACAGAAAACCGGAAGTCTATTATTCCAATGGAAGTTTTAGACAGTGATGGTAAGGTTTGTACCGATTTTACCAATGTTCTAAATCGATGGAAGGCGGACTATTCAAATTTGTTCAACCAAAAAAAATCTCCGTCCAAAGTTTATAATTCAGCGGCTAATATTCCTAATAATGATACTTTTAACGATTTTTTTGTTGACGGACCCCATTTCTTTTACTGAAACTGTGGCTGTTATTGAGAAAGCAAAGAAGGGAGTGTCTCCAGGGTATGATACCTTACCTGCAGAAACTTTTTTAAATAATACATCGGCGTTGTTCTTATATCATTTATTTGATTTTTGCTTCAAGTTCGGAAAAACGCCAGATCTATGGAATAAAATTATAATAAATCCCATACCCAAATCGAACATGGCAGATCTTAGAGATCCTTTAAGCTATAGGGGTATTTCTTTAGCTTCTGTGTCCTATAAATTATACTGTGATATTTTAAATGACAGACTGTCACAGTGGGTAGACGACAACAATTTATTAGCAGATGAACAGAATGGTTTTCGTCAAAAGCGTAGTACAGTTGATCAGATTTCTACATTAACTAGTATCATTGACATCAGGAACAAAACTTCGTAAATCTACCTTCTGTGCCTTCATTGACATTAAGAAGGCTTATGATACCATACACAGGGATATTTTATGGTCAAAATTGAATAAATTAGGTATTGCGCAAACCTTTTGTGCTGCTATTCAGTCTATTTACACTGATGTTTTGTGTTCAGTACGAATAAATGGTCACTTTATAGACTGGTTCGGTGTAAACAGTGGCCTAAAACAGGGGTGACCCTTATTACCGATTTTATTCAATTTGTATATAAATGATTTAGTTGCTTGTTTGAAATCTTATAATTGCGGCATTGACATGGGTGAAGAGAAAGTGTGTGTTTTACTATATGCGGATGATGTTGTTCTTTTAGCCAATGATGAAAAAGAGTTGCAAATCATGTTGAATGCTTTAGCATTGTGGTGTGAAGACAATTATATGAACATAAACCCAACCAAGAGTAATGTTGTCCATTTTAGGTCACACTCCATTTCAAAATCCGATTTTAAGTTTATGTGTGGTGATAAAGTTAGCAACTACTCTAGTAATTATACATATTTAGGTCTAGTTTTTAATGAATTTTTAGACTGCAATGTCACCGCAAAGGCTGTGGCAGCTTCCTCAAATAGAGCATTAGGACTTGTTATAGCAATGTTTAAGATTTTAGGTGGTGTTACTTTTGACGTTTTTACAAAACTATATGATAGTTTGGTTTCTTCTATAATAGAATATGGTGCTGGTATATGGGGAACTAAACATTTCTCTTGTATAAATGCTATACATAATAGAGCATGTCGATTTTTCTTGGAGGTAGGTAAATATACACCTAACATGGCAGTTGTGGGTGATATGGGTTGGTTACCAATACTTTATAAGCAGTGGAAAAGTATAGCGCGTCTGTGGTGTAGACTCAATAATATGAGTTCTAACCGTTTAAACAGGAAAGTTTTTATATGGGCAAATAGGATGAGCTTAAGATATAAATGTATGAAAATCTGGAATTGTTATGTAAAGAAGACCTTCTGTGATTTAAATCTGAGTCATTTTTGTTCTATATAAGAATATACTGACCCACATTTCGTCATTAATAGTGTTTTGTCCAAATTATTAAATCAGTTTGTTGAGCAGTGGAATAACAGTTTACAGACAGACACGTCTATATCTGGTAGGGGAGGGAATAAACTAAGAACCTATAAATTATTTAAAAGTAGATTTGAAACCGAAACGTATTGTAAAATCCCCCTCCCTTTTAAACACAGGAGCTCTTTTGCTAAATTCAGATGTGGAGTTGCTCCACTTAGAATCGAAACTGGGAGATTTGAAAAATTGGAAGTACAACAAAGAGTGTGCAATGAATGTAAAAATGTTGTTGAGGATGAAGCGCATGTTTTATTGAAATGTCCATTATATACAGATTTTAGAGAAGAGTTGCTTAATTTAGCTCAAAATGTAAACAGTGATTTTATGTCTTTTAATGATACTCAGAAATTAGTGTTTTTATTTTCGGATGTAAATATGATAAAAATATGTGCCAAAACCTTTTATTTAATTTTAAATGCTCGAAGAAATATTTTATATTGTACATAATTTTATTCTTTGTGTGTATAAATATATCTTAATATTGTTATTTGTCTTAACAGTCTCTTGTAATTCTATACAGAATGGTTCTCATTTTAATATATGTTGTATGTTATGTTTGAAATTGTATTATAATTGTAATGAGAGATGAGACTTTAATAAAATTAAAAAAAATATATTGTTGCATTTAATAATATATTTATACAGGTTGTATTGTTGATAGATATATTGGTGTGGAAAAATTGTGTGATTTATTGTGAAATTAAAAATAATGTTTAATTGTAAAAGGAATTATATTTTTATGTAACCTCATCACCTTGGCAGCCTGGACCAAGGTGATAATTGTTAACAGGCAGAATAAGATAATAAAGAAATAAAAAAAGATGCTTGGTGGTTATGACAAATTGGAACAAAAGATGTAATATAAGAAAACTCATCACTCTTGATATTCTGATTCAGTTACCAGATGCTTTAGTATATATCTGTTCTTCAAAATATCAAGTTATTATGTTCAAAGCTGCATTTGCACTGGCTTTTTCCGCATTTCTTAGAGTGAGAGAAATAACAGTAACTCAATATCGCAATGATCAAAATACTCTTAAATACTCAGAGATATCGTTAGTTGTATATTATTAGCATATGTGCAATAAATATCTATAGGCAATAGACAATTAATCAATCATTTCAAAATTGATCTTTGTTATGGCATAGCTTGAGTAAAATATCAATATAATTCAACCAAGCCTGCCTTAAAGGACACCTCTATATAAAAAGTCACTGTCTATAAACGACAGTCTCATATTCCTCATTAATTGAATAGTGCCTAAAATTTTAACCTGTATATAAAGTGCAACTGCTCATAATGACCACATTTTCAGGTTCCCTCGAGTGTCCTTTATATACAGGCTTAACAGCACATGTATTTACTTACATAAACATATTCCTACCAACAGAGGAAAAACTGTGTTGATATTCCGGATTCTCACATAAGTGAGCTGTAAATATCACATTTAGCTGAATGTCACTGGAAACATAAACCTCACCATAATGTAGGTTGGTCACCTTTAATTGCATTCCTTATCACGAAACAGTTCAGCATTGTATTGTTTCTAATTAATCCAGTTACTACAGATATATCAGTGATGTTAGCATCTTCTTCTCCCGTATACTGCCCACATTCAACATACTGAATATTCTGGAAGGTGTGCGCAAGGTTAAACCTCGTCATAATGTACGTTGGTCGCCTTTAATTGTATTCCGTATCATGAATCAGTTCAGCATTGTATTGTTCCTAGTTAATCCAGTTACTATATATATATTAGTGATGTTATCATAAGCCTCACCATAATGTAGGTTGGTCACCTTTAATTGTATTTCTTATCACGAATCAGTTCAGCATTGTATTGTTCCTAGTTAATCCAGTTATTATATATATATATATATTAGTGATGTTATCATAAGCTTCACCATAATGTAGGTTGGTCACCTTTAATTGCATTCCTTATCACCAATCAGTTCAGCATTGTATTATTTGTAAATATAACTATTTAATCTGGTTATCACAGATATATTACTGATGTTATCACCAATTGCGTTGTATTTGTTGGTTATTGAATTTTGGTACTTGAAAAGATAAAAATATCCACAAAGGTATCGTGGGTTTTTAAGAAATGATCATTATTTCATGACATAATTATCTTGGTTTTTATTCTGACGAAGAAAAGAAAAAAGTACAAAACACTATACAGTCTGCCCTTCTTCTATGTACGAATTCATCCTGATTACCCCTTTGGTATCTTCACACTTTTCATTTGACCATTGTATAATTGACTTCTTCGATGTACGGCTTCTGATTACCCCTTTGGTATTTATCTTCAAACTTTCATTGCTGCACAGCAGATCAGAAGATTGAATGGAAGGAATTTTGTTTGTTAGCTCCTGGTGTAGCTGAAGATCGATGTGTCGTCCAAGACACGAATAAACAACTGAATACATACACATAATGATTATTGTCCTGATCAAGTCTTTATTTCTTTTACAACTTTTAAGTTTACCTCATTTATTTTTTTATTTCATAAAGACAATGAAAAGATTTATTACGCTTTACGTATGATTAAAGTAATATGAAAGGCAAATGTCGTTGAATTTTTGGATTAAATATTTTCACTTAATATGTCACTTAATTTTAACTAAAATCACCTCTGCATAACATTAAAAATCCGCTCAAAAGCAGATTTTAAGAGCATATCGCAAAATATTTGACAGCAGATAAAACTGTTTTCCCGTACAGTAATGTAAATGATCTGCGCGTTACCCATGATTTTCACTCTTTCGGAGAGATTATGGATCATGCGCACTGTTCAGTTGATGAAAAAATGTAGGATGCAAGTAAAAATATATTCCGTGTGTACCACATATGAATAATTGCACCCAAAAAATGGTTCACACGGCATGTAAAAGACAGAATCCTAAATAATCATTGTCAGAAATGTGTGTGTGCTAACCTCAGCATCCATGATTGTTTATCTTTTCGTCACGAGGTCATGATCGGCAATCATCTGAACAAAACAACCGAAAGTTAATCAGTCTCCACAACAATGGCGCGGACGATAAACATGCACACGGATTTGCAGATTTCTAATTGTTGGGAACAGATTTGGACTTGAAACATGCATGAATAGCTTAGTAAAAGTACCACCGTATTCCAAATTGAATTTTCAGGGAAAACATTTCTTCACCCAAAACTAGTGTAATATCATTTTAAATTTCACCTGGCCTTTCGCCAATAACATTTCGATTTCTCCTAAATTGTCCAATCAGACCCTATACATTGGATACAGTGTTCTAATTGGCTGTTTTTAGGAACGAACACACAACTCGTGCTCAAGGGTTTCATGACATATTTGCGGATAAAATGAAAATTTCATAAACATTTCTTGCCTTCATTTTGTAGGAATCTGTCATGTAAATGGTTCATTCAATCTGAAATGATCAACAGTACATTTTTTATAAGAGCTCATTTCAATGGTCTAGAAACAGGATTAGATATTCAGGTAGTCTACATAATAATATGTTAGTGTTGTGTCGGAGTATTTGCGCTTAACGTCACTTTTGTATTTTGTCGTATTGTAATCTACATTGTCTTCTGTCACATGACATTTCAGCTTTAAATACGACCAATTCTTTTTCACAGTGCAAACATTATGAAGGATAAACTATGTTTTTGATGGAAGTAGAAAGGTAACCTACCGCGTGGTAGGTAGCGTCCATAGCAACTCCTCCGACAATTATCACCACCGGCCAGAGATGTTTAATTCTGTAGCTTTGACAGCTTAACATGCCAGTATATACAGCGAATTGTGTAACTTTTAGGACAATTTGTGGAAATGAGCTGACTTTTTATTACATAATTATCACCAATTAAACCGGCTGTACATAACGTTCGCTTCCAAAGAAACAGAAACAAAATACCAAACTGAATTTTAATTCCTCTCTCAGATTTATTTAAAATCAACAAGCAAAAGATGTTTATTTCTCACTTTTGAGACAGACCCGTTCCTATTTTTAGCGATGTGAGATTGTCTTATCTTGCACTAGTGCAAGACAAAAAAATCACGTGCGTTTTACCGGCAAATACATACTGTACAGTTTTATGTCAACTGCCCCCAGTTCTCCATGCTTCACCAATAAAACCACGATTCTATTACATAAGTATTTTTAAATTAATGTATGTATACTATTCTGCTAGCTAATAATTTAACTATCGTGCCCCTTTCATGTTTCACGGTGTATGACTTGCAAGTCAATGTTTGTTTACTTTGAGTAAATAATAGAGTGCTCTCCCTTGTTAGTAACTAACGTACCTCCCTTTGACCAAATTCAAATATTTTTGCACAACCACAGGTGTAGTGTTGAGTTACATTTATCATATATTTATTAAATACATTGTATTTTATTATGAAATACATTTAAAATACTGCCAAGACACAGATGCATATGAATAAATTGAATATTTACTTCAGCAATGGAAACAAAATTTGCGGGAAAACGCTCGATCGGGAATGTAAACAAAACAAATAGGTAACAGCTGATAAAAGTGAGAAATAAAATCAAACACCGGCAAAAAGTGCAAGACAGGGAAATCTCCGACACCCTCGGGTAAGATTTCAATCGTTCGCCGACTCGGCGAGCCTCGTCTGCGAAGGATTGAAATCTTACCCTCGGGTGTCGGAGATTTCCCTGTCTTGCACTTTTGCCGGTGTTAGATTCTATATATCTTTTTTATGCAAGCAATAATTAAAGACACAAAATGGATAATAAAAATCCGTAAATCGAAGAACAGACAGTACAATGGCCAAAAGAAAGAGGACAAAGAGACAATGATATAGACAACACTACACTGAATACTAAAGACTGAGCAACGCGAATCCCACTGAAAACCTGGGGTGAACTCGGGTGCCCAGGAAGGGTTAGCAGTTCCTGTTCCGCTAGTAACACCTATTCATGTTGTATTTTTTTTGGTATAGCTTACTTTATTTTTGTTTGAGTATATTTACTTGTCTTTAAAGACTATCATCTTCTTATTTTAGGAACTAACGAATCATCTGAAGCTATTGTTATCCCCCCGCGATAGCGGTGAGGGGATATAGTAATAGCGGCCGTCTGTCCGTCTGTCTGTCTGTCTGTCCGTCACACTTTCTTGTTTACGCGATAACTTGAGTAAACATGGATAGATTTAAATAATTTTTTGCATGTGTCTTGTAATTATCATTATCTTGGATGGGTTCTAACATTGAAATATTTGAAGCAAGGGTTTTAGGGGAAAATATTGGTTTTTGGTTGAAAAATCACAAATTTTGAGAATTGTGTCTTGTTTAGACGATAACTTTAGTAAACATGGATAGCTTTGAATAATTTTTTGGGTGTGGCTTGTAAATATCATTATCTTGGATGGGTTCTAACATGAAAATATTTGAAGCAAGAGTTTTGGGGGGAAATCTTGGTTTTTGGTTGAAAAATCACCAATTTTGAGAATTGTGTCTTGTTTACGCGATAACTTTAGTAAACATGAATAAATTTGAATACTTTTTTTCGTCTGGCTTGTAAATATCATTGTCTTGGATGGGTTCTTACATGGAAATATTTGAAGGAAGGGTTTTGGGGGCTAATCTTAATTTTTGGTTGAAAAATCACCAATTTTGAGAATTGTGTCTTGTTTACACGATAACTTTAGTAAACATGGATAGGTTTGAATAATATTTTGCAAGTAACTTGTAATTATCATTATCATTGGTTCTAACATGGAAATATTTGAAGCAAGGGTTTTGGGGGAAAATGTTAGTGTTTGGTTGAAAAATCAACAATTTTGAAAATTGTGTCTTGTTTATGTGATAACTTTAGTAAACATGGATAGATTTGAATAATCTTTGCATGTGGCTTGTAAGTATGTTATACATTAAGACTGCAAGGCTGCTTTCTATAAATATATAAAACTAAATATTATGCAAGTGCGGAGGGATACGTCACGCATTCATGCGCTAGGCGGTTCTTTTATTGATAGTAGTGTTAATCCGTCCGCTATCAAGGTAACAGAAACTGTCGATGAGCTAATAATAGTTCTTACCACCGATGATCTAACAGCCAATGATGGATCTGGATTCTACATTCAAATCATCGAGTCATTGGACTTTTGTAAGTAAATAAACGTAAAATAAAGCCAAACGGGCACGCAAGAATCGACAATCCATAGATACAGGCAGCATTGAGAACATGACATAGAACGAAGACAAGCAAAAAACAAAAACCACTACACAGAAAACTAAAGAGATGATCAACAAAAACACCACAAAAACACCGGGGTGAACACAGGTTCTCGCCAACGGTAAGTAATTGTTGTTACTCGTATTGTAGCGACCAGTAAAAGTATAGTCGGTAATAGAGGAAAGAAACGTCAACGTAAAAAGGAAAATACCTATTGCTATATATCGTAACGGTTAACCAGCCCATGATGACGACCATGGATTTGTTTGTAGTGATTACATAGGAACAATGTTGCCATGTTTGAGTAGCTTTTGCGTCAGTAGCTCAGCTCTGTCAAAAAATCACTGTGTTCGCAGCAAGCCCTAGAATAACGTATACTTTGTGAAATGTAAACCACATGCGCTGGTGCTGATGGAATATTGCTACTGATACATGGAAAGTTGGCTGTTAGAAAAGTGAATTCATCACGTTTGTTAGATAGTTTGGTGTTTAATCTTTCTACGTTGTCGATTTCAAAGTGAAGGTCAAGGTGAGAAGCAGACTTTGCAGTGTCTGAAGTATCCTCTTATTCAAGCTCAATATGATAGATGATAGAGATAATCACCTTACGGTGAATTGTCCAGTAACACCATCTATATAGAGGAAGCCGCGTTGGAATTAGAGGTTTGGGCAAATTTAATATATTTATTCATAAGAAGAAGAAAATGAAGGAAATATGACACCTTAGAGTCTAAAAACAAATCGGCGAATAGTGGAGCACAATTAGTACCCTTTGAAATACAGATCGTTTGGTGAAACATTAGTCCACTGACCTGAAAAAATATGTTGTTGTTATCAAAATATTTACTATTTGAATTATCTCGTCCTGTTTATCTTTATTTTAAGACTTTTTAAAAGGGGTTTTTGAAAAGTCAGACTTGTCTCTTTCAATAAAATGAGATTGAAACATTTCTTATCCGTTCTACTTTGTAAAATTTGTTTCCGTAAATATTTTTCAAGCCGATGTACATTTCTAATTACATACTAATGTAGATTCTGGAATATCAAAATACCGGTATAATATTAGTCTGCCGACGAAGCTACAAGAGCAGTATATGTACTACATGGATTCAATTGTGCCCTCCTGTACAAACGACAAGAGCTGTATATGTACTACATGAACATGGATTAAATGTTGCCGTCCTGTACAAACGACAAGACCTGTATATGTACTACATGGATTAAATGGTACCGTCCTGTACAAACGATAAGAGCTGTCTATGTACTACATGGATTAAGTGGTGTCATCCTGTACAAACGACAAGAGAGAAGTATAAGTACTACATGGATTAAATGGTGTCGTCCTGTACAAAGGACAACAGATGTACCGGTATATGTACTACATGGATTCAACGGTACAGTCCTGTACAAACGACATGGGCTGTATATGTACTACATTGATTAAATGGTGCCGTCCTGTACAAACGCCAAGAGCTGTATATGTACTACATGGATTCAATGGTGCCGCCCTGTACAAACGACAAGAGCTGTCTATGTACTACATGGATTCAATGGTGCCGTCCTGTACAAACGCCAAGAACTGTCTATGTACTACATGGATTAAATGGTGTCATCCTGTACAAACGACGGGAGCTGTATATGTACTAAAAGGATTAAATGGTGCCATACTGTACAAACGACAAGAGTTGTATATGCACTCCATGGATTAAATGGTGCCGTCCTGTACAAACGACAAGAGCTGTATATGTACTACATGGATCAAATGGTGCCGTCCTATACAAACGACAAGAGCTCTATATGTAGTATATGGATTAAATGGTGCCGTCCTATACAAACAAAAAGAGATATATATATACTACATGGATTCAATGGTGTCGTCCTGTATAAACGACAAGAGCTGTATATGTACTACATGGATTCAATGGTGCCGTGCTGTACAAACGACAAGAGAAGTACATGTACTGCATGGATTAATTGGTACTGTCCTGTGTAAACGACAAGAGCTGTATATGTACTGCATGGATTAATTGGTACCGTCCTGTATAAACAACACGAGCTGTATATGTACTACATAGATTAAATGGTGCCGTCCTGTACAAGCGACAAGAGTTGTATATGTACTACATCGATTAAATGGTGCCGTTATATACAAACGATAAGAGCTGTGTATGTACTACATGTATTCAATGGTGCCGTCCTGTACAAACGACAAGAGCTGTATATATACTACATAGATTAAATGGTGATGTCCCGTACAAACCACAAGAGCAGTACATGTACTACATGTATTCAATGGTGCCGTCCTGTACAAACAACAAGAGCTGTGTATGTATTACATAGATTAAATGGTGCCGTCCTGTGCAAACGACAAGAGCTGTATATGTACTACCTTGATTAAGTGGTGCCATCCTGTACAAACGACAAGAGAAGTATAAGTACTACATGGATTAAATGGTGCCGTCCTGTACAAACGACAAGAGCTGTATATGTACTACATGGATTAAATGGTGCCGTCCTGTACAAACGACAAGAACTGTCTATGTACTACATGGATTAAATGGTGTCATCCTGTACAAACGACAAGAGATGTATATGTACTAAAAGGATTAAATGGTGCCATACTGTACAAGCGACAAGAATTGTATATGCACTCCATGGATTAAATAGTGCCGTCCTGTACAAGCGACAAGAGCTGTGTATGTACTACATGGATTAAATGGTGCCGTTATATACAAAGAATACGATCTGTATATGTACTACATGTATTCAATGGTGCCGTCCTGTACAAACGACAAGAGCTGTACATGTACTACATGGATTAAATGGTGTTGTCCTGTACAAAAGACAAGAGCTGTATATTTACCACATGGATTAAATGGTGTCGTCCAGTATAAACGAAAAGAACTGTATATGTACTACATGGATTCAATGGTGCCGTCCTGTACAAACGACAAGAGCTGTACATGTACTGCATGGATTAATTGGTACCGTCCTGTATGAACAACAAGTGATGTATATGTACTACATAGATTAAATGGTGCCGTCCTGTACAAACGACAAGAGCTGTATATGTACTGCATAGATTAAATGGTGCCGTTATATACAAACGACAAGAGCAGTATATGTACCACACGGATTAAATGGTGCCGTCCTGTACAAACGACAAGAGCTGTATATGTACTACATGGATTAAATGGTGCCGTTATGTGCAAACGACAAGAGCAGTATATGTACTACATGGATTAAATGGTGCCGTCCTGTACAAACGATAAGTGCAGTATATGTACTACATGGATTAAATGGTGCCCTCCTGTAAAAACGACAAGAGCTATATATGTACTACATGTATTAAATGATGCCGTCCTGTACAAACGAAAAGATCAGTATATGTACTACATGAATTAAATTGTGCTGTCCTGTACAAACGACAAGAGCTGTATATCTAACCCATGGATTAAATTGTGTCGTCATGCACAAACGACAAGAGCAGTATATGTACCACATGGATTAAATGGTGCCGTCCTGTACAAACGACAAGAGCTGTATATGTACTACATGGATTAAATGGTGCCGTCCCGTACAAACGTCAAGAGCAGTACATGTACTACATGTATTCAATTTTGCCGCCCTGTACAAACGACAAGAGCTGTATATGTACTACATAGATTAAATGGTGCCGTCCCGTACAAACGACAAGAGCTGTCTATGTACTACATGGATTCAATGGTGCCGTCCTGTACAAACGACAAGAGCAGTATATGTACTACATGGATTAAGTGGTGCTATCCTGTACAAATGACAAGAGAAGTATAAGTACTACATGGATTAAATGGTGCCGTCCTGTACAAACGACAACAGATGTACCGGTATATGTACTACATGGATTCAATGGTGCCGTCCTGTACAAACGACAAGAGCAGTATATGTACTACATGGA
>MJUT01063105.1:333708-353245 GCA_002080005.1 Gigantidas platifrons
CGTATCATCTCCGTGAAGAAACTAAATAATCGAACAGCTCGCAAGAAGAACACAGCAAACCACCAACCAGCAATAATCGCTATTATTAGAGCAATGTTGTCGTGGGCTACGCTCACTTGTGTCATGACGAAATCCACTAACAAACAAATAGAAAATACAAAAAGAAAACATACATATCCTATGTTATGGAGTGAGTATCGCATAGCGTTTGGACGTCGACCTTTCGCAATAAGCAGTAAAATTACAAATAAAAAATAGACGATCCCACCGACGATAAAACTTATCCATGAAATATACTGAACAAATGTCTCTGAAACACCATTAACGCTAAACATGTCGGCGTTAACAGTGTTGTTTGGGTTCCATGTTATTGAAGCATACATGTTTGATCGTATAACTATTTCAGCAGTTAAACACACAGTCATTAAGATATGGACGAATCCCCATGAAAAGTAAAGGTATCTTAGTTTCTGCCATTTTTCCTGAATAATGTTTTTCACCGGAATTGTCTCAATTATTCTAAATGCTGATGAACCAGTGAACTCGTAATCGAACATCATTTCCAAAATGGATTCCGTTTCCGGATAATCAAAATGGCTGCACTGAAATGGCGCACATTCTGTACTCTTCTTAATGTTTGCTCTGGAAACTCCATCAATATTTCTTGATACTTTTTTGTTTCCATAGCCTTCGTTTCCGGTCGTTAGCCTTGCAACGTGTTGGTTAGCGACGGTATCTATTTCTGTGATATCATACAGTTTTACGTCAAATAATCCGTCTTGTGTACTAACAAATGAATATACGTTTTCCAACTTTATGATAAATTGAAATATTTCAACAACTCCCAATTTAGCCGAGAGTTGCAGAGGTGTTAAATTTTCGTCATTTTCCAAAAACCAAACGTATGAATCTTCTTCTAAAAATATATCGGAATCTATACCTCGGAAACGATGATTATTCGACTTGTCTTCTTTTAAAAGACCGTTTAAGTATTTAAACATTTCGATCACATTGTTCGTTTTATTCGGGTAAACCGCAGAATATTTCACCAAAGAGTGTAAAACGGTATCACCATAACTATTTTGTGCATGCATGTCAGCCCCGTGATCTAGTAAGATACTCACTGTATCCTCATTAAACGTTAAAGAGGCAACACTGAGAGGTAGTTCTCCCATCATGACAGTATTCACAAAAAGTCTACCCGTAGCAGGCGTGTTTATCATGGTCATTTTGGTCCTGTTCGAAGATTGTTTCTTGCCGGATTCAGCTTCCCTTACTGCCGATGACAGCAATAATTCAATTACGTCGTTGTCTCCTTTTGTTATGGCTATATGAAGTGGTGTTTGGCCTTTGTAATTATCGGACGTTTCCCGGGCAAGCGATAATAAATCCGGACATATGTTGATAAGTCGACTAATCGTATCTATGTCATCTTCGTACTTGACGGCAATATGAAGCAACGTTTCGCTTTTGTCATCGCCTTCGCGGTATAATTTAACGCAGTGTAATGTTCGCTTCTTATCCTCCATGATAGTAAGTAAATCGTGTACTTTATCATTCTGGTTGTTTTTCATACCCATTGATAGTTCTTCCAGATATTTATCGGAATTTGTATCCAACAGGGTGGTGAAGTATCGTCGAGTATTTCTTTCCATCTTTAAAACCCTACTTAACAAACTTCTACCAGGCCTCTCAGCTGTAAGAGAACAAAATAGAAAATTAAGAAAAAGGTATAAAACAAACAATACAGTGTATATCAATTCATTCTTTATTTATCCAAAGATTATTGTCGATGATTGTCGATTGCTGATGACTACGATTGAACGATTCTCCTCATTTCTCTTCCCATCTTATATATATCATTTAATCCCCCAAAAAAATCAATGGTTTCTAGTGGGGTTCGTGTTACTTGATCTTTAAGTTTTATGTGTATGTTTTGTATATCGTTGTTTGTCCTTTTGTCCGTTTGTTTCGTTTGACCATTGTGTTGTCTGTCCTTCGATTTATGGATTCTGATTACCCATTTGGTATCCTCGAACTCTTCTTAAATATTGTAACAATTTGTGAATTTTCTACATGCAACAAAACTAAACTATCATTGATTGCAAGGTTCTTATAAATATCTACATAATATAACAAAATCTATGTATATGCTTTGTATTTCCGTTGCTCTTGCATGAAACGGGAACCATTGTGCCTGCCATAAGGGAAGTAACTCATGTATAAAAGGTATGCTTACAGATTCTAGTCTGGAATGTACAAATGGCTATTGGCAAATAAAACACAAACGTGTTATAATCTATCATAGAGCATTGTATTTTCTCAAGAGAATTGTGTTGAACATTTTCCAATCCAAGCGTATGTAAAACTTTCTCCTACTTTCTTTATTGTATCATTTCTCTAAGAGATGATGTTTTAGCTCATTGAATTAGTTAAAACCCGCCACAGTTCATTGAAGTGCCTGTACCCAGCCATGAACATATGAGTTATGGGTATCGATTTTGTTTCTTTCTACGATTTTTCTATTGGATTTTGGAACTGTTCCAACATTGTGGTATTTTTGTTTTCTTTAAATCTTATTCTGAGATCCTATTACACATTTAACGCAACCATTGTGTAAATATTTCTTTGAATAAAGTAATATTGAACGGAAAATATATACGGACCAATTTAAGTACCAATAACGTTATCACGTAATGTAAAGGGAAGTTTCCCCTGTCATTTACTCACTTACGTATGTCATTGAAAATTCACCATGAGTAATTATAAGGAGAAAAAATAGAACGTGTGACATTGCTAAAATTGTGGAATTATTGATTTAGTTTAGTTATATCGTATGGAACGCCATAACGGTCTAATGATGGCTACTTGTCTTTATAGTGAGCGACTGATTGTTGTTTCAAGGCAAATTAGCAGTTTTTCAGCAATATTATGGCGAGAACAAGTTACACTCGATGAGATGATGATGACGTACACCTTGTACTCGACCATGCACCAGCCGAATTGGATTTTTATATTGCTAATCCACTGAAACAACATTTCGCGGGAAGACATGTGCAATTTATTCTGATTCGGAGCAAACCGTTCTCCATAATGATGCGTGCATAGCAAAGAAGCGACAAATGCCAATGTTATTGTCTCTGTGTTGACGCAACCGGTGCACGAACCCACGATCTTACTACACTCGACTGGAGGCGAGCATACTAAACATTATAAAAATCAATGCGGTTTATTTAATAATTGAGCAATTAAAAATACGACAAATGTACATCACAATCATTTAGCAGTCTTCATACACAACTATTGTTTCTTTGTGTTTAACGCCACTTTCAACAATATTTCAGTTATATCGTGGCGGTTAGTTTTATTGGTGGAGGAAACCGGAGGAACCGGAGAAAACCACCGTACTGTCGCAAGTCAATGACAAACATTATCACATAATGTTGTACACCTCGTCCCTGATCGATATTCGAACTCACAACATCAGGGGTGATGGACACTGATTGCATAGGTAGTTGCAAATCCAACTACCATACGATCACGGCCACGACGGTCCCTACACAACTATTGTATTATACATCATATATATTTCTGTAATTATTACCTCGTGGGAAACTTTCACTCTTTCTATGGTTGTTAATCCATTTCCTGATTGCATATTTTTTACCATTTTCACTCAGTAAATTGCACACTTTCTCCATATTTGTTTTAGTTTCCAACAATGAAATGTACACAATGACTTTTTATATTTCATATCAAATTTAAAAATTCTATTAAAAATCATAATCCAATGAATGAGTTTTAATCATGATCTATTTTATTAAATATGTTTCTTGCTTTGTTTTAAATAAACTGTGTTTACCTATGTCATGTTTATATATCAAATGGTCATGATCGTATGATAGTTGGATTTACAGCTACCTGTGCAATTGTGAGTTCGTACATCGTTCATAGAAAGGTGTACTCGATACATTATTATGTGATAAAGATTGCCACTGACTTGCTACAGGTCGGTGGTTTTCTCCGGGTACTTCGATTTCCTCCACCAATAAAACTGAAATATTGTAGAATGTGGCGTTAAACACCATAAACCTACATGAAATACAAATATACATTCTCGTTATACTGAGTCTGTGAGTGAGTTTTTTTGTTTTTTTTACGCCAAATGAGCAATATTTAGGCCATATCATGGCGAGAACAAGTTACATTCGATGAAATGATGATGATATCCTCTCTGTATTAGACCTGATTCCCAACCATCTAGTATTTACTCGTATTTCTTAGTGTTTCACGCTTAGCTGAGAAGCAACAAATACCAATTTTTATAGTCTTCAGCTTGACCCGACCAAAACTCGAACTCACAATCTCCATCACTCGAAGCGTTCACGTTAACCATTACATCACCGATGCGGTTTCATGATTATGATTATGTTACTGTTCTCGTCCTGAATGCGATAGATTGAGGATTCGAGCCCTGGTAAAACTAAAGAGTATATTATTGGTGACAATTAGGATAAAAATTGTGTACAATGACAATTCAATAAGAATCAATATACAGTCTGCGTTCTACGGAAGCGGCCATCTTGCATTTCCATAACCATCACCTTATTTCATGACGAGTTTGATGATCATCACTCGATCGTATAGCATTTCTATCAGTCAAATGATGGCTTTCAGAAAGATGTGTTTGTAAACATAAATTATATCCTCCAAAAATATTATCCCATGGGATAAAATTGAGCCCTAAAAATATCCCATAGGATTAAATTTTGTGAAATTATGGATCAAATGTAGGTGATATTTTATCCCATATTTAAAAAAAATATCCGCCATTGTGGATAAAAAAGTTCAAAATATTTTATCCATAAAGATAGAAAATGTCCACGAAATATTATCTCATAGGATAAAATATCTACGAAATAGTATTGAAAGAAATATAGAATCTAACACCGGCAAAAGTGCAAGACAGGGAAATCTCCGACACCCGAGGGTAAGATTGCAATCGTTCGCTGTTACCTAATTCATTGATTGTTTTGTTTACATTCCCGATCGAGCGTTTTCCCGCAAATTTTGTTTCCATTGCTGAAGTAAATATTCATCCGTGTCTTGGCAATATTTTAAATGTATTTCATAATAAAATACAATGTATTTAATAAATATATGATAAATGTAACTCAACACTACACCAGTGGCTGTGAAAAAATATTTGAATTTGATCAAAGGGGGGTACGTTAGTTACTAACAAGGGAGAGCACTCTATTATTTACTCAAAGTAAACAAACATTGACTTGAAAGTCATACACCGTGAAACATGAAAGGTGCACGATAGTTAAATTATTAGCTTGCAGAATAGTATACATACATTAATTTAAAAATACTTATGTAATAGAATCGTGGTTTTATTGGTGAAGCATGGAGAACTGGGGGCAGTTGACATAAACTGTACAGCATGTATTTGCCGGTAAAACGCACGTGAGTTTTTTGTCTTGCACTAGTGCAAGATAAGACAATCTCACATCGCTAAAAATAGGAACTGGTCTGTCTCAAAAGTGAGAAAAGACAATCTCACATTGCTAAAAATAGGAACTGGTCTGTCTCGAAAGTGAGAAAATATTATCCTACAGAGGGATGATATTTATTAATGTGAGATAATATTTTTTAGAATATTTTATCCTCATGGATATAATTTCATTGATATTTTATCTGGGGGGTATAATTTTAGGTAGGAACAAATAAATTGATACATCATAGGATTTTTTTTATCCGCCCAGATAAAATATCAATGAAATTATATCCCATAGGATAATATTTCTTAAAAAATATTATCCGTATTGAAAAAAAATATCCTACAGAGGGATAATATTTATTAATGTGAGATAATATTTTTTAGAATATTTTATTCTCATGGATATAATTTCATTGATATTTTATCTGGGGGGATATAATTTTAGGTAGGAACAAATAAATTGTTAAATGTCTTTGTTTTTTGTTTTTGTAATGCAAACAATGAAAGAGCACTAGGGATGCCTCTGGGTGGCAATCTGTACAAGAAAGCTATACAACGAGGATTCCTGCCAAGTTCCATTGTTCACCTGATGGATTCAGGAGACAATTTAAATGCGAACAGTTTACGCAAAAGACATCGGCAGACAAGACCAAGTCGTTGTTTGAACTCAATCCCATTAACGTCACCCCATTCAGATTGCTTCGCTCGTCGGACGTAGCTATATATCCACAGGGGTGATATATATATATTAACCAGATAATGACCACCTACACATACCCTCTTGTCTCTCATATGCTATTTAAATAAGTTCGCTCTCCATTGTATTTAATTAAATAGCATTATCTGATTTTAAATAGCCACCATTTGTAAAAAAAAAAATGAAATATTGTACAGTAAAATGAGGGTCCCGATGATTAAATGCAAAATACTGTTTCTAAAAACATCGTAATTTCAGAAGTTTTGTAGAATTGAAATCATTTTGATTATATTAATTGATCCTATATAATACCCCCTCTCAAAAAGGTGTTAACTTTCGATTACTTTTAAGCCTTTTAAATCAAACAAATTGATCATTATTAAGACCAATATAACGGTCAAGTGAATGATAACACACAGTTGGGCTAACAAAAGATATGTTCTCCCAAATGATCGCCTTTCTACGTTACTCTGAAGCTCGTAAAAACCTTTTTTTTTCTTATTTTCTAACAATGTATGTAAATATTTGTGTACTTATATACAATTTTACAATCATCAGCATAAACTGTCTATAACTTGCTTATCTTTGTGTGTAGTGGTATCCACATATTTTGTTGTGTTTTTGCTTTGTTCGTCATGTGTGTTGTCTACCCAATATTGCCAGTTTTTCTGTAATGTCAATTTTTGATTGCCCCTTTGGTATTCTCTATTAAATGTTCTGTCTAAATTGTATCAAAGCATATGTACGTATTTAAATAGCAAAGGACTTTTGGGGGCTATGTTTTTTAGAAACAATATGTCGCCAAATGTTATCGAAAATGAAATTGACATGAAATCTGTCAAAAATAAATAATATGACCGTGTAGTTTTCAACTAATAAATTTGGTCAAATTTGAAGAAAATAATAATAATCTGATTTTGGGGCTCCCCCGTTCCCCTAGAAGTTAATGGGTCGGTCCCACATTGATTTCCCGAAATTTATATATTCAAAGATTAGAAAACACATCGCGTAAGAACAATTGACGTGTCTTTCCATTGATATCGTCGCAAAGATGTTTTTGTTAATAGCTGAAATATTGCTTAAGTTGGAGTTAAACACCAATCAATCAATCCATTGATATCGAAAGATTTTTCAAAGTACCAGATTTTAAAACTCTGCAAACATTAGAAAGAAGCTGAAAATGTACTTCCCATGGAGTTATAAAAAATGTAAATGTTATATAATAATGTATAGAATGGTGAAATATATTCAGGTCGGGTTGAATCAAATAATGGCCTATTTTATATCCCAATTTCTATTTCGTTTTTTCCCTTGTGAATTGCAAAAAAAAACATTGATGAAATTGCACATGAAATAAAAATTCTATTATATGAATTGGTAAATAATGGCAGACCACTGTCATGTGTGGATTAGTAATTTTGTTTCCCGATGTAAAATTGGGACCATTGATACAAATGAATATTACTTATGTACATAATATAGAGCTTCATATATATTTCCTCTGAAATTAACGAATGGGTCCGTCGTGATCGTATGGTAGTTGACCTTACAGCTACATGTATCTAAGCAATCAGTGTATATCACTATTGACAGTTCGAATCCCGCTCAGGCGAGGAGTAGTCCATACAACATTATGTGATAGAGTTTTTCTGTGAGTTGCGACAGGACATGTGGTTTTCTCCAGGTACTTCGGATTCCTCCACCAATGAAACTGACCGCTACGATATAAAACTGAAATAGTGTTGAAAGTGGCGTTAAACACCATAGCCCTAACCCTACATATATTTCTTCTGAAATCAACGACAAGATCAAAAACTGCTACAATTCTATAGACTCTTCTCTAGAAACACTAATATAGGGAGTTACAAACCCAAATAGATGGGATGGCTGTATTAATACAAACAAGACAGGAGGCTTTAATTACTAATCCACATCGACCAGGGCTGCAATTTCTAAGAAATACAAGACAGGGTTGGGTTTTATAATCTACACAATAGCTGAAATTGTAGAATCCACAAAAAGCCATATGATTGCATTTGCTAATCCACACAGTTCAAATGACTATGATTACTAATGCAAACAAGACAATGCCCTCACCCCCGAGACCATCTATCTTGTGGAGATTAGTAATTGTAGTTATGCTAACATATATAGTGTTCTTCATCTCATCATTAGATGACCATAAAAATAGGGATATTTAAGAGGCATCTATCTACAATAGAACCGTGCATTTTTATTCTAACTGATAAATTATATATATTGCTTATACATTTATTCTCTATTTTTTCAAAAAGGTGTACCATCAATTAAGCATTTTATAACAGGAATGATAATAAATACCGTCATTAATATGCTACAATTGGCATTAAGACCCGTAATTCTTAGATTTACCAATAGTCAGAAATACAACATTGCCTACAAAATATAATAAAATTGTACATGTAACACTATTATCAGTACTTACTTTTACAAAGGTGAATTTGTTTTAAATTCAATGGTACATTGCATTAGAAAATAAAATATGTACATTTACATTTACTTATATGCATTTAAATACATGTTGTATATTTAAACCTATATTTAAACCTCTAAATCCAGGGTCAATGAATCAGTTCTTGACCTTCTATACATGCATGGTCATCTTGTTCTCTTTCGGGGGTTTTCGGTTTGTTTTCTCCTTCGGAATCAATACTTTAAAAGTCTCCAATGGTCTAAATATGAATACAAGGTTGATACATGTGTACATGTGTCACTTTTATAAGTAAATATTACTCATAATGAAACAAAGAGGGGAAACTTATTTATCTGAGTATCTGTAATAACTTGAATATTTTTACATACTTCTTATAATTAAGGTTAACTATGATTGGAATTAAGACCCGGAGTAAAATATTTATTTTATGACAATTAAATTCCACGTCATACCATTGGAAGTTCCAATATGCCTCTTTTTGGTTTCTTTTACATATTTCACAAATAAAATAGTAAAATGTTGAGGATTTGATTGGAATTGGAAGATTTTATTCTATATGAGGTTTGGGCGCATAAGACTAAGAGTGGAGGTTTGAGCCTATGAAACTAGTTTAACCCCGCCACTTTATATTGAAGTGCCTGTACCAAGCCATGAAAGTGAGTGGTTATGTATTTGTGTGTTAGGGGTATCAATTTTGCCTCTTTCTATGATTTTTCTTTAGGCTTTTGGAACTATTCTGACAGTGGTGGTATTATTCGTTTTTCATTTTAGTTGTGGCTTAAATTGTGATGTTTTTTTTTTTTGGTAAAGACGGTCGTTAAAAGTGAAACAAGGAATTTCAGTCGAAATTAATAATTTGACGATATGAAAATTAGAATTTTTCAAATTGGCTTTCAAGAAATAAAGTGCTACATTATATGTTATTCCAGATTTATTTTAGCGATATACCTGAAATATTGTTGAAAGTGGCGTTAAACACCATAACCCTAACGCTAACCCTATTCCAGGTTTATTAAACAAAATATGCAATTCAATCATTGACTGATTCACCATTGCTTAACGTCCAGCGAGCAGTCAATTCAACTTATCCAATTCAATTATTTATTGCCATATCTAAAATTTACAAGTATGTGAAAACAAATATATACACGATGTTATCGAATATGGTTAGTAAATAACAATATTATTAGATGTCATTGTTTTTTAGTTCACATGGACAAAGGTCATGTGAACTTTTACCATCACTACAGTTGGCACTGGGGGAGGAAGGTACATTTGTATATCACACATACAGTCAATAAAGTCACTATTACCCCCTAATTTAGCTGATAAATAGATTCCATTTTAATGGAAGGTACGACATATGATATGGATTTTGTCGATTATTGTTAAAAATATATGTGCAAATTAAGCTGATTTTTCACACACACAAATATTTGAAAATTTCCTCCTCTAATACCACAGAGCCAAATGAGCCCAAGGCTTGAGTGGTCGCCTTTCAGGTCCATCCTCCTTCCAAAAAAAAATAGAAATGTCTCCGCATATTGGTTATGTAAATAACACCAGGCTTTTTATGTATTCCGTCTGAAATAAGAGACATAATCATACTATATATGGTGGTCAGAATGGCCACCTATTCTGGCAGATCAACCCTAGTAACATGCATATAGGAATTTACTAATCCACCCCACACCACCACCCTCCCCCACCCCGTCATTTTCCTCTCTCACACACGCAAATATTTTTTTAGATAGACTTATATTTAAATTGTATGCGATTGATAAATCTGAAATCTATGATACGTCCTAACACATAAACAGATAGTACATGCATATAGGAATTTACCAACCCATCCCCCGTCATTTTCCTCTCACACACACGCAAACATTTTTTTAAATAGGCTTATACTAAATTTAAGTATTTAAATTGTATGCGATTGATAGATCTGAAATCTATGATAAGTCCTAACACATCAACAGATACAGAGATCATTTCACACATTTAAAGCAACCTATTCATCCACAAATTATACTAGATACCATGACTTGTGATTTTGGGGCTGATCTAAATCCAAGATGGCCGTTGTCGTCTGGTGAAAAATGAATTTCATATTTGTTTTTGTACATTGCCAATATCAATCAGATGAGTAATAAATGCTCTTGAGAGCCTCTGGTTCTTCTAGAAAATAAATGTCATCAATGTATGGATTTCACAACGAATGGGAAAATAACAGATGTAGATGTTAACTTTTACAAAACATATCGTCCCGGAACGGAAGTGTGTGGCTAACTTCAATGTATTATTGATTGATGAGAAATTCGATTCAAAACAGGTTTCCGTCGTGGCCGTGATCATATCACCACTAAAGTTTTGAGTTCGAACCCCGTTCATGGCGAGGTGTACTCAATACAACTTTATGTGATAAAGGTTGTCAGTAACTTGCGACAGGTCATTTGATTTCTCCGTGTACCCGGGCTTCCTCCACCAATAAAACTGACCGCCACGATTTAACTGAAATATTGTTGAAAGTGGCGTTAAGCACCTTAAACCCAAACCTCGATTCAAAACAAAATTGTATTTGATTGATTTGATTTGATTTATTGTGTTTAACGCCACTTTCAGCAATATTTCAGCTCTATCGTGGCGACCAGTTTTAGTGGTGGAGGAAGCTGGAGTACCCAGAGAGAACCACCGACCATGGGCATGCAACTGGTAAACTTTATCACTTGCGGCTGCGAGTCGAGTGCACCCTTTTTGTAATTTACAAAGCCGGGCGCGAACCCACGCCGTATTGGTGATAGGTTTGTATGAGTTGTTAGGTAATCCAATTACGTAACTCACTGAGCCACCCGAGCCCCTAAAACAAAGTCTGAGTAATGGGGATGAGGCAATCGTCAAACTCGGGAAAGTCCACTGCTCACCTTCTTTTCAATGGCAGCTGTGGTCATACAGACGGGATTAGATGGAGGAATGAAATCGGCCGAATTGTGACGAGCGAGTGTGGTGAGGCTATTGTAATCTTCCTCCAATATCAACATTATTGTGTGAAAATGCATGAAACTTTTATATCTCATGAAAAGGTGCATTATTTGAATTGAGCAGTAAAGCAACACTAGATTTGAAAACGTAAAAATGTTCTTTCAATAACAAAGATAGCGACAAGTCTAAAATATGATTATACATTATTATAATCTTGTATATGGACGCCCTGTGTGTAATAACGTTTACAGGGACGGATCCAGGATTTCAAGTTAGGGGGCGCACTTAAAATAATGGCGCTGAGCGAAGCGAAGCGCGAACAAATTTGGGATATTTCGTGCGAGAAATCACGATTTTACGCAAAAAAATCATATTTTTTCCAATTTTAGGGGGGACGCGCGCCGGGTGCGCCCCCCCCCACCCCCTGGATCCGTCCCCTGGTTTATATAAGATATTAAGAGTCTATATTTGGTTTGGTTTGGTTTTATAATGTTTAACGCCACTTTCAACAATATTTCAGTTATATCGAGGCGGTTAGTTTTAGTGGTGGAGAAAAACGGAGGACCCGGAGAAAACCACCGATACGAGCCACTGAAAAACTTCATCACATAAAGTATGCCTTGCCATAAGCGGGATTCGAACTCATAACTTAGTGGTGATAGGAACTGATTGCACATGTTGTTGTAAGTCCAACAACCATAAGATCGCGACCACGACAGCTCCAACGAGATAGTAAGTCAAACGAACAGGTACCAGACAGCATGCCAAGCGAGTAAATACCAGACCGAAGTCTTTAACATGAAGATAAGAAAGGAAATATCAGTTTTTATCGAACTTGTCTTCCTTTCAGAACACTAATCATAGACCAATACTCGCAGTCAGTGTGGGCATAATGACAAGTTTGATAAAAACTGACATTTCTTTTCTCAGTAATGTCATATAGTAAGCGTTTGTAGTAAACTACACTGTCATCAAACACCTTGTAACACATGTCATTTGTTTTATCTGATCAGATTGTGTGACTTTTAGCAGGTATTTAAAATCTAATTTATCTGATCTGATCAAAGTAGATCTAATCGATTTACTACAACCGGGGGAAAATGTGAACTGGTTTTAGTGCTTAATTACACATAGGTTCTAGTATTTATTTAACCGGTGGAGGAAATTATTACTATCGGTGTGAACCGGTTTGATTCCGCCACCTATACAGACCAACAAAGGTTAAGCACCAACCTAATATATCTAGGCTTGATTTGATATTGTGTATATGAATATTAATCAAGACAAACTGTAAACAATTACAAGCAATGTAATTCTGATCTATTAGACTGTACCATAACAAGGAAATAAGAAAAATTGATAGCATACATGTGTGTGCATTCAGAGCATTACAAGCTAATGCAGAAAGAAAGTATGCTGTGACAAAATGCACACACAAAAAAATGAATATTTTCATTTTTAACATAATTTCCGAGAATTCTTTTTGTATGATTTATTGTCATTATAAAGTTAAGACTGTCTTCCAAAAATAAAATGTCGACAATGAGCATAATCTCTTTGCTTTCGGTACAGGTCTCTAACACATCTTCTACGACAGTGCACGAGTCTCCTGAATTTAATTTGTGGAAATCTTTGTCATTCCTGCACGATTGCTCCCTTTAGTTTTGCAATCTTTTGACATTGAGGGTTGCGCTGATTAAGTTTTCGCCCGATGTTAATCCATGCGTACTCTATTTGGTTCATGTCGGGAGACATGGTTGGCACAAAATCAATTACCTTTTCAAGTCCCGATTCTATATCTATGCGGTCTAGCATTGTCATCCATGTAGCGAGAGGATGATTGTCAATTTGCGGAACCACAATATTCTAAGTACGGAATCACGGTCGGTAGATTCGTCCATTCAAATTACTATTGAGAACGTAAAGGTCTTATTTGCTTCTGAGTGAAAAACACCCCCACACAGTTACACCACCTGCACCGAAAGATGTCATTGTACTTGCAAGTTGTGCAGCGTTGCCTCGAACCACGCATTCGTCCGGCTACAGACTGTAAAATGAATCGACTTTCATCTGACCGATGGATCTTTTGTCAGTTCCGAATGTTCCATCAGAGATGGTCATATGTCCACTGAAACCGTACTCAACAGTGTCTTGGAGACAGCTGTAGACGTCACACCTTCATATATGCTCATAAGTGAGCACTATACAGTCTGCTAATTAGTATCTTTACATTGACGCGACCACCGGGAGAAGGTCGATGTTCTCTTAGGTTTGATGCAGTGCATGGTGAATGGACTGACTTTGACAAGAATTATGAGTTGAAATTCGATGTCTACCAGATCTAGGATGATCCGATAATGCGCATGTTTGCCTATATCGTTGTAATGATCTGACAATGATAGTGTGATGCACATTGAAATGAGCTGCAATGTTTCAAGTGCTCATACCTGTATTTGACATGCCTATACCTTGCCATCTTTCAGCATCATTTAGCTGACGTCTAGCCATAGTTACTTATGTCTACGAAAAGATAAACATTTACCGTTACATGTCAAATTGTAATGTCCTCAAGGAAGAGTTTGAAGATACTAAAGGGGTAATCAGAAGCCAAAAATCGAAGGACAGACAACACAATGGCCACAAGCAAGAGGACAAAAGCTTCCTCGTTAGCGGCAGCACTCTATTAAGGAAATCCTGATCGAAACCATAAGTTCTGGAGTTTAGGGAAAGCACACATGATCTTTATTTGAAACCGACTTGATAGTTGTACTTGAAAATAATGACTTGTATAATCAATTTGTTTTGTATTGTAGCAATCGTTGACCAGAATAGATAAGGAAAAAAACTTAATTTAAATTGATGCAATATTAAGGAAAATATCAAAGTTAGTAGTGAGGTGGTGCTTAACTTTGGTCGGACAGTATATCTCTATCTGTACCAAGACAGGAACTAGATGTCAATTATCTTCTGTGTTGTTTTCTTTATTTTATGTGAGTTTGTGGCGCGTCGTCGGATTGGTTCCAGATGTGGTTTGAATTTTCGACAACAACTACAGTCAAATATGCATGTGCGGTCACCTCTATTAAGCAGCCACCTGTATTAAAAGCTCACATTTTTTTGTCCTGCGATAGAAAATTTCATATGAATTGAACATCTTTTAAGAGGTCACCTGTCTTATAAGGTCACTTTTTCTTTGTCCCAAAGATGACCTCTTAATACAGGTTTGACAACTATTTAAATTTTTTAATCACAGACTCCGATACGCTTGATTAAAATTGCGGTTAAATTTATACTTCAAAATTAAAATTAAATGTCTATTGTTTACATAAAACAAATGATATCAATAAGTTCATATTACGCTCTTAATGACAGAAGAACAAGTACAAAAAAGTATATCTACATAATGATTAGGACATTTGACTGTAATAGTATCATGATGGTTGAGCCTTGGGAGTGGTCACCCAGCAAAACAAAAACAAAATACTAGTATTACAAATATGGCAGTGCTCGAAATGAAAATGTGAATTTACTGGCCCAAATCAAATTCATTAATTTATTTTTATATAATTCTAAATAAAATCTGACAAATCTACTGGTCCGAACAAGTTTTAGTGGTCTTGATTTGGAGGACCGATGCTCATCGTGAAAACTGTACAGTTGTAAAAAGTGTATCCAACGGAACAAACGTATTTCATTGACATTAAAATCCTCTGAGGATATTAGCTGTAAAAATCATATTTATATATCTTCTTTAATCTAAACCATTTGTCAGGGTCAAGCTTAATTTACTAATATTGTCCTGTTCAAAAGTTTAAGTAGTTAATGATCCCTACCTATTTATAGGTAAAACTAAACATCTGTCATTTGTTTTTGCTAAATGAGCATTTTTACAGTTTGGGTTCAACCGCGGTCGTAAATTCTTAAGACGAGCATTTTTATTGTCTCATGTACAGATATCCCATCAAAACACCAGAAGTATTAACATAAAACACTAATAGTAATACCACTAAAAACACCCAATAGTAATGCCACCAAAAATCCAGAGGTACTTCCATCAAAATATTAATAGCAATATCCCCAAAACACCAATAGCAATGCAACCAAAAGATCAATAACAAAGCCAGCAAAACACCAGAAGTCATTCCATCAAAACACTAATAGCTATACCTCCAAAACAACCGATAGTAATACCACCAAAACACAAGAGGTACTTCCATCAAAATATTAATAGCAATATCCCCAAAACACCAATAGCAATGTCATCAATAGACCAATAACAGAGCCATCAAAACACCAGAAGCCATTCCATCAAAAAACTAATAGCTATACCTCCAAAACCCCCAATAGCAATGCAACCAAAACACAAGCACTACTTCCACCAAAACACTAATAGCAATGTCAACAAAACCCTCATAGTATTGCCATCAAAACATTTAAAGCTATACCACCAACACAACAATATTTAAGACACCAAAACACCAGCCGTACTGTCACTTAATACCTAATAATAATGTAATTAAAACATTTATAGTTATGCCACCAACACACCAATAATAAAGCCATTGAAACACGAATAGTATTTTCGCCAAACACCAAAAGTAATGCCAACAAAACACCAATACCAAAGACACTAAAATAATATTAAACCTACAAAAAACTCATACTATAACTGCACTACCAAACCAAAACAATCCTCATATGCAGGGCCGGATTATGACCTTTTGGAGCCCCTAGGCCAATGAAATTATGGGGACCATTCAGACAGAGTTACATAAATTATTCAGCAATGCAAAATATTAAAATAGTATACTCATTTAAAAAAAAGTATATTTAAAAATCTTTCAGCAGGCCGCTCAAGCTTGTGGTCCCCATGTTAGCGGATCCCTAGGCTGCGGTCTATACTAGCCTTTAGGATAATACGAACCTGTTCATATGAAATATGCATTATCACGTTACCAAAATGACGGGGTCATTTATGATCAAATTCGTTTCAAGAAGTAACATACTACACACTTAAACATTATACGGACCATGATCCCATTGGTTATCAGTGTACTTTGAATGATACTTGTCTTTCCACACAAGTGCACAAATTATCGTATAACCACTTGAACAAAGGCACAAAAATATATACCGTTGAATATTAAACCTCTCAAAAAGATATCAGATCAAAGATCGATCGTTGTTTGTCTTTTATATCTTAAATATATTTCATTTGTCCTTCAAGTTTCAACTTTTATCTTTGTTTGAAATGTTTTTCTTCTAATTTTATATTTTTTAAGTTGTTTAGAATAACGGGAAGCTCTCACGACCAATCAGATAGCTTGGTTATGTTGTTTTTAATTGTGAAGAAACTGTCTTTGATACAAACCCATTAAAATAGTTGACACTAGAGAAAATATTTAACAAAGTGATTTTTGAGTATGCAGTTGGTTTATGGTGTTCAACGCGACTTTCAACAATATTTCAGTTATATCATGGCGGTCAGTTTTATTGGTGGAGGAAACCTGACAAACTTTATCACATAATGTTGTATCGAGTACACCTCGCCATGAACGGGGTTCGAACTCGCAGCTTTTGTGGTGATAGGCACTGATTGCATAGATAGTTGTAAATCCAACTACCATACGATCACGACCACGACGACCCTTTTAAGGCATGTAAACAAGTTAGCTTGGGAACCGTGGCTCTTGTGGCCTTTATTTCTATGGTCATAAACAAGCTACGATTCCACAGCTAGCAATCAAGTTTAAATTATCATATGACCGTTCATAAACAATTACAGTCAAACCTGTCTATGCGGCCACCTCTATTAAGCAGTCACCTGTATTAAAAGTCGCCTCTTTCCTGTCCTGTCATTGAACATTTCATATGAATTGAACCTCTTTTAAGAGGTCATCTGTCTTATAAGACCATATTTTCTTTATACAAATGTGATCTCTTAATACAGGGTAATACAATACGTGCAACTAAACCCAAAACATTACTAGGTTTTTTTTAGGAAATTACATTTTTAGCGTGTTTTTGTTGATTTAGTGTTTAATGCCACTTTCAGCAATTTTTCAGCTATATCATGGCGACCAGTTTTAGTGGTGGAAGAAGCTGGAATACCCGGAGATAACCACCTACCATGGGTAACTGGTAATCTTTATCACTTGCGCTGCGAGTCGAGTGCACCCTTTTGTAATTTACAAAGCCGGGCGCGAACCCACGCCGTATTGATGATAGGCTTGTATGAGTTGTTAGGTAATCCAACTACCTAACTCTCTCGCGTGTTTTTGCCACAGAAACTGATCACCGAAATTTAGCATACTGGAATATTGTTGAAAGTGACATAAAAAGACGGGATCGTCGTGGTCGTGGTTGTATGGTAGTTGAATTTATAACTACATGTGCAATCAGTGCCTATCACCACAAACGTTGTGAGTTCGAACCCCGCTCAGGCGATGTGTACTCGATACAACATTATGTGATAAAGTTTGTCAATGACTTTTGGCTGGTTGATGGTTTTCTCAGGCTAATCCGGTTTCCTTCACCAATAAAACTGACAGCCACGATATAGCTGAAATATTGTTGTACGTGACGTTAAACACCATTCCCATAACCCGTTAAACAGCAATATAAGGCAATAGTAGAACGACAATAAGCTTAAAAATCCCAGTGTCTTTGATGTGAAATCCACGTGTACTCAAAACCAATATATAAACATGGTTTTCTTTGTGTTACAGATATATATTTAAATTTCTTTTTGACGAGGCCAGCTGATAGAATAGTTTCAAAAATATTTAAATAAATGACACACATAATCTTGTTTATAAAAGTTTGTGACTAATATATATATACCAATAACCTTTGTCCAATATTAACTTTTGTATTCTGTTGACATCAAGCCAACTTTTATTTTTTATTATTTTTTTTTTATTTATATTTCGTTTTTTACGATAATTAAAATATGAAATTTTATATAATAAAAGACCCAATTATATTTTCAATTTCAAACAATTAAATGTAAAAGGCGCACTCATATCTATTTATAGTTTGTTTCTAATAATAGCTAGGCGTCATCTTCCGGAGGCAATGAAGCATCTCCCAATGTCCTTATGACCGTGGGAACCGCATCGGTGATGTAATGGTTATCGGGCTCACCTCGAGTGCGGTAGATCGTGGGTTCGAGCACCGATCGGGTCAAACCAAAGACTATGAAATTGGTATTTGTTGTTTCTCCACTAAGCACGCAGCATTAAGGAGAAAAAGACCAAAGACTGGTTGGCGCTAAACAACAATTACTCACTCACTCCTATGATTGTGGGAATTATTTTTCTGATATCTTATCCAAAGGAAAAGTAACAACTGTAATGTTGTAGTTTTTTAGGTACGTGAGGATGGCTGCGGTAGATATTGTAGATCTTAAGAACTATCAAGCATTACGTAAAAGAACTGTATGACCTCAAAAATATTGCATTTCAGCAAAAAAGCCGAAATGATTTTTTTTTATATTATCATTATTTAAATGAAATACTTAGGGCGTTTTTATAGCAGAGAAACCAGTTTATGTTTTAACTCGGTTTTTCAAACTTTGTATTTATTGTCCAAATTGGTTTTGAACCAGTTTTAAACCCAAACCGGTTTTTTTATTTATCGGCGTTAAACTGAAACTAGTTTCCAAAACTCATCAAACCACCTCCGGTGTGGTTTCGACGGTTTGACATCTATTCAGAATGGCGACCGCTGAAGTTTTGATTTTGGAGTGCAGCATTTGTCTCGAACAATTTGATTGTTTAGAGCAATTTAATGACCATCCATGCTGTACCAGTGATAATAATTTATGTTCAACTGATTTAATGAGCCCTTTTTGACTGCAAAGTCTACATGAAGGGTTAAA
>MJUT01063105.1:359452-374158 GCA_002080005.1 Gigantidas platifrons
AATCGTTACACACGTATAATGGTCCTCAGAATGAGAAACAATTCCGTATCGTTTCATCTTTGGTGGTAGTAAAGTTTAAACATATTTTATTGTCTAACATCTTTCATGATCGTTGGGATGGGTATAGAACTTCGAAATTGCAAATAATAAATTAAAACGAGGTCTATTAGGCCATGCAAAGTTAATTACTTGGTTCTCAGGCCCTTTTTTGTCAAAATTGATGAGGGAGGGCGGCATTTTTTTTTATCCTTTTACTGCTGTAAAAAGTGATGCGGGAGGCATTTTTTCTTCTTTTTTTTGTGAAAAATATGGCAATGTATAAATCTTTTGTCTAAATGTCAAACGGAAACATGTTTTTTATTTATACATTGTCATAACGATGCTTTAAATCTCATTTAAGCATGATGCGTTTTAAAGCGTTTCACCGACCACGCGATATAAGAGAAAAACGGATGCGGTTGTTTTTTCCGTACGGACAGCGCTACCGCATTTAAATTTTTTTTTTTACTATTGTTGCAAAAAAATCGGCAATGCGGCGACGAATTTCCACATGCGGGCGGGCCTGAGAACCAAGAAATTAACTTTGCATGGCCTTACGGGAGTGTATTTATTGTTAACAAGGAATATCTCTGTTCTAACTGTACACATACTTGATACGATAGAAACAAATTGTATACACCCTTCTAACTTTTGAAACTATTATGCCCCATCCTTGGGAAACATATCAGAATCAGCTCAATAAGTTGCTATTATCTACCACTGATAATCGGGGTTGGGCCCTCATTTTGTAACACACCCCCCCGCCCCACTTGGGGTATTTTTTTCCAATTATTTGAGCACTAATAAACGTAGAAGTATCACTTATATCTAATTAAGATCAGTTAATAACTTTAATTAAATATCACTACAGCTTACTACCTCAGGTACTTGGGTTTGGGTCCTTTTTTGTATTTTTTGTAACCCCCCAATCCCCCACTTGAGGTATTTTCCGATTATTTGAGTTCTTACAAGCATAGAAGTATCACTTACAAAAAACATGTATATCTAATCAAGATCAGTTAATAAAATTAATCAATTAGCCCTACAATTTACTGCCACATGTACTCGGGGATAGTACTATCCAGCTGCAATAAGTAGCTATCACCACTGATGTGAGTTCGTATCTCGATCAGGGTGAGATGTACAACATTGCACCAGGTCGGTGATTTTCTCCTGATATATTGTTGAAAGTGGCGTTAAAACCCATAACCATACCCCTCTTTTCATACCTCAAATAATCGGAAAAGACAAATATTGGTACAAAAAGGGGATCTTATCTCCGAGTACCTGTGTAATCGACACATTTTCATACGACGCAAAATGTTGATCTCTATAATAATTACAAGTAGACCCATGCTGTTGAATTTGTTGACAAACAATTTTAAAATTAATTGATTTTAATTTTATCTTCAAATTTTGAATCGATATCTACATTAAAATTGACAAACCAGAAATTTGTTATACTCTAGAAACGTAATCGGAGTGACACAAACACGAGGTAAAGTCACGGAGTACCTTTCTCTTTGTTTGCTATAGAAATCTTTGTTATTTACTTGTCCTGTGTGTGGTGTATATAGGTACCATAAGATTACTTATATATTATATGTTTGTATTTTATGCAGAACAATTTTCTGGTCTGCAGAAATTGATTGAAAGTTATTTTTTTTTTTNAAGTGGCGTTAAAACCCATAACCATACCCCTCTTTTCATACCTCAAATAATCGGAAAAGACAAATATTGGTACAAAAAGGGGATCTTATCTCCGAGTACCTGTGTAATCGACACATTTTCATACGACGCAAAATGTTGATCTCTATAATAATTACAAGTAGACCCATAATGTTGAATTTGTTGACAGACAGTTTTAAAATTAATTGATTTTAATTTTATCTTCAAATTTTGAATCGATATCTACATTAATATTGACAAACCAGAAATTTGTTATACTCTAGAAACGTAATAGGAGTGAAACAAACACGAGGTAAAGTCACGGAGTTCCTTTCTCTTTGTTTGCTATAGAAATCTTTGTTATTTATTTGTCCTGTGTGTGGTATATATAGGTACCATAAGATTACTTATTTATATTATATGTTTGTATAATGTTGGCAACGTTTCATATTTATTGACAAATTTACAAAATATGTACTTAAGCCAATTTATGTAATGTTAAATCTCGTGTCTAAATATCGTTAGCGATATTCTTTCAAACAAATAAATATAAGCCAAGGATTGTCATGTACATGTTATTTAAAGAAAGGACTTAATTAACACTTTAACTTCTCCTTGGATTTAAACGTTTTGCATTTTGTGAGGACATGATTCATGCTATCATTGTGTTTTTGCTAGACAACATTTTTGTTCAGTTTTTTTTTTTTTGTGGCAATAAGTGTTTCGACAAATTGTTGGAATTCCAATTGGAACGAATTGTGCTTTCCTCATTGCTGATTGTTTTTCTTCTGCTGTGAATCTCACTATGGCTAAACTTCAAAAAGTTCCTTATATTACTAGCAATCACTAATTAATTAATTCAACAAGAACTGTATACTTAAATGGTATCTTAACTGTCAAAATTCATTATTTTCTTACGTTTACAAATCAGATTTATCCCTAGACTGGCATTACAAGCGACCGTATACCCCTTTCTCAATGCAAAACACTCGTGTTTACGACAAAAGAGACGATTTATCTTTCCCTAACCTCATTTATTCTTTTTTAATACCTTAGGGAGGATGTTTCTTTGGTTCCATCATATTGTGCTTACATTTCTTAGTTAGTTGGTCTTGCACGTATATGTAGTAATGTGTCCGACTTCAATGACCGATATCTCGTGGTAACGGAAAAACTTTTACACCAAGGATACCGCTTTCATAAATTATAGAAAACTTTAACAAAATGTTATTACCGCTATCAAATGTATATAAAACTATATACAGGGGTGGATGCAGGATTTCAAGTTAGGGAGGGGAGGGCGCACTGAAAATTTTTGTGGTATTTCGTGTGAAAAATCACGATTTTACGGAAAAAAAATCATATTTTTTCCCATTTTAGGGGGGAGTGCGCGCCGGGTGCACCCCCCTGGATCCGCCCCTGATATATACAATATAAAATGCAGAGATCTGATGAAAAAGGATTCGTGGTTAACAGAACTAAAATTTAAAATCTGACACATCTAATCTTGTAAAATCATCGAAAAATTGTATTCCTAAAGGCTATGATTTAGAAACTATAGTTAACTCTTTGAAGCAGGTTTACTTTGCCAAGATATAGATAAATCAGCTGGTACAACTAGTAGGTCTAACTAGCAATTAAATCACTACATTTATATTTCGTTCCATATTATAACACTATTGCCTGGTCTATATTTGATTCCAAAAAATATTGGTGACCTGTTTATTTGGAACTTTGAGTTAAACAACAATCACCAATCCGATTTAGAGTTGCAATATCAGGTTTTGTTTTATATGTATTGCTGTTGGAGACCAAGTTATGAAGAGGGCTGGGATCCCTTTAACCGGTTTAACCCCACCACATCTTTGTGCCTGTCCCAAACCATGACCAGGTTTAGGTATACTAATGTCTAACATGATTTCCATGTCAAGCAATAGTCGTTACTCTTACCAGCATCAGGACGAGCGTTACTAGTGGAGCAAGAACAACTTATCCCTCCTGAGAAGGGGATTTCATTTTTTGTGCAGGATTCCTGTTGCTCAATATTTACGTTTCTGTGTAGTGTTTTGTGGGTTATTGTTTGACCTTTGTCCTTTTCTTTTGCCAATTGTACAGTCGGTCCTATTCGACCTACCGCTTCTGATTACTCCTTTGGTATCAGTGGTGGATCCAGACATTTCCATAAAAAGTGAGAGGGGGAGGGTAGAAACAATTACAAAACAATTCGTTTTAAGAAAAAATCAAAAGCTACCGAGGGGTAATACAAAGCGAAAATTACAAAATATGGTAAAAAAAAATAAAAAAAATGACAAGGACGAAATTGGAAATATTCTGTTAAAACACGTTTTTTACCAGTCTATAACTTAGCTCAAAAGGGGTATCTTCAAACTTTTCTAAGTGTGCACATATATTGTATGTTTACTTCCCATGTTAAATGTGTCTTGTAAATAGCCCCTTCACTTTAGATCAGATCTTTAACGCACCAAGGGGCCCGGGTGGCTCAATGAGTTAGGTCGCTGGATCTAACAACTCATACAAGCCTATCACCAATACAGCGTGGGTTCGCGCCCAACTTTGTAAATGACAAAAAAGGGTGCACTCGATTCGCAACCACAAGTGATTAAAGTTTACCAGTTGCTTGCCCATGGTTGGTGGTTCTCTCCGGGTACTCCGGTTTCCTCCACCACTAAAACTGGTCGCCATGATATAGCTGAAATATTGTTGAAAATGGCGTTAAACACCAAAAATCAAATCAAATCAAGTCTAACACACCAATAACCATAAAAATGTTATTTCAACTCCATCTGATTGATCTGCCCACATTCAAGATTTTGTATAATTATTCTGATCAGACCCAATAATGTAGAGCACATTGCTGACTGTATTAGTGAGACAACTTTGAATATTTTAACCTTTCAACCCTGTATCAATTGCAATCTAATGTTAAAAGATTGATTGATTGATTGATTGATTGATTGATTGATTGATTGATTGATTGATTGATTGATTGATTGATTGATGAATTGGGCACAGAAAAAATCTTTGTATTAATCTTTGTGTGGTTTAATATAGGACATAATGATGACTGTGTTTGTGAGAAAACATTGCCCTTTGTAGATGGCCCAGTATCAATATTATATCAATTACAAGCATATGTTAAAAGATGTCAAATCATAGCATTTATTGGCCACAGATGAAATCTTAGTATTAATTATTCTGTGGTTTAATGTAGGGCATAATAATGACTGTATTTGTTAGAAAACATTGCACTTTGTAGATAGACCAGTATCAATATATCAATTATCATTAAATGTTAAAAGATGTCAAATCATAGCATTTATTGGCCACATATGAAATCTTAGTATTAATTATTCTGTGGTTTAATTTAGGGCATAATAATGACTGTATTTGTTAGAAAACATTGCACTTTGTAGATAGACCAGTATCAATATATCAATTATCATTAAATGTTAAAAGATGTCAAATCATAGCATTTATTGGCTACAAGTAAAATCTGTGTATTAATTCCATTGTGATTTAATGTTGACCATAATGATGACTGTATTTGTTAGAAATCATTGCACTTTGTTTTTAGCAATAAATCGCTTAACATCAAATGTTATACGATGCCAATTCCTAGCATTTATTAAAGGGGCGTTAACTGCCAAAATCGTAAATTTTTGTTACCCATAAAAACTATCAGATATGATTGATGCCTTAATAAAACATGTTTCTGTAACTTATAAATGTTATGAAAAGTACGTGCATCGAGGGAAAAAGGTGCAACTGCTCGTGTTTTGAGATCGATCAAGAAATGGACGCCATCTTATTATTATCGGCGTTGCTTACGGAGTTTTTATCTGTCACTAGTAAGGTCAGTTAACGTTGCATACGGAGAAAGCGAGGTCAAATTATTTGCTTGCAAGGCAATAATCAATCGATGGTCATTTTCGTTCTCAAAAGGCGAAAAGTGGTACGATAAGCTGTTTAATGTGAAATATTTACCTTTATTTCATCATTTTAAAGCTACATTGTATTTACCAATTTCCAAAACATATAATTTGTTGGTCAAAATCGTAGCTAATGCCTCTTTAAATAGAGGTAAAATTACGATCATCATTTGAAAAAAAATCATATTCATTATTAAAGAACCGATTGTGTCTGTGAGATAGGGACAGCAATAAAAGCACTGTTCACAGCTTTACCTCATGGAGGTAATTTCTTTCAGATTGTAGCTAAAAACATATTTTTTAGCAGTATCAAAGATTCCAGATTTAATTGGGGAGAAAAGCCTGGACAGGTGTCATGATCTGACCAGTGAATCCCTTGTGCACGGGTAGGTGTCTGAAAAGTTAGTGAAAACCTTTAAAACTTATGGGGGCAGGTCCTGGTCGGTATGGTAGTTGGATTTATAACTACCTATGCAATCAGAGCCTATCACCACTAATGTTGTGAGTTGGAACCCCACTCAGGTGAGGTGTACTCTATACAACATTATGTGATAAAGTTTGTCAGTGACATGGGACAGGTCAGTGGTTTTCTCCGGTTTTCTCCACTAATAATACCGACAGCCACGATATAATGGAAGTATTGTTAAAAGTGGTGTTAAACACCATAAGCCTACACCTAGACCAGCCTTAAGGTGGCTGTTTAGTTAGTACTTTTATATATCAAGATACTGCAAAGGTAGACCATTCGTAGTGTAAGTAAGTGATTGTTGTTTAACACCAAATGAGTAATTTTTAGTGATATCATGGCGAGAACAAGGTACATTTGATATGATGATAACGACCGTTGTACTTGACCATCACACTTACTTGTTTTATAATGCTGGCTCACTGAAACAACAGTCTGTGGGTAGACATGTAGTTCCACTGAGACGTATTGTCCTGAATCTGAGTTTAACAGTCTGAAGAAAGCATCAAATACCACTTTATAGTCTTAGGTTTGATCTAACCACGAATCAGCCCTTAACACCCTAAAGGTGTGTTACTCCACTGGACACATTATCAAGATTCCTAGCCAACCAGTCTTAATGTTGAGTGCTTAGCAGAAAAGCAGCTTTTATAGTTTTTGGTTTTACCCAACCAGTCATAGGGTGACACAAGAAAAGTAATGGTGTTTAACACCACTTTCAACAATATTTCAGTCATATCGTGGTGGTCAGTTTTACTGGTGGAGGAAACTGGAGTACTGGGAGAAAACCTGTTGCATGTCACTGACAAACTTTATCACTTAATGTTGTATCACGTATTCAAACTCACATCTTTAGTGGTGATAGTTGCTGATTGCATAGGTAGTTGTAAATCCAACTACCATATGATCACAACCACTACCCAAGTGGCAAGTGTCATATGTAACAAAGAAACAGAATGACAATTATTACTTTTTATTACATAATTAATAAAATAATGACACATTAGTTAAATTAATGGCAGTGAATCTGTCTTTAAAATCACAACATTAACATACAAGCTAAAAACAATTCAAGATGCACAGAGTAAAAACCAAAAATAAAAATCTGTCTTCAAACTGCAATCAAATGTTATACAAATATAATTACCAAGGTAATAGTTGCCATAGTTACCACTATTGATGGTATGGCTATGATAACAAATAAATGTTTTTATCCATAACATAGATTTGGAATAATCACTTTGTTTGCTGTTTCTGGTACCGATTGTAAAGACAAGAAACAATTTGAAACCAGTCTATTCTATAACATTAGTTTTTTAAAGAAATTGTCAAACTTCTAGTTAAATTCATTAAAAGAATATTCCTACAGAGCAAGATGTGACTGAAACACGGCTACTTTACTTTTGCTTTGGAGTCGAGGGAGGGCGACTTCAGCCAATATTGGGTGAGAATTTCGCCCACTTCCCCTGATTTAGTGAGCCCTGACAGTATATGCGTAATAATATGAGTATGAAAACAATAATGTTTGTCACTTCAAGTGGATTTCAAGATTCTAGGTATCGTAGGTCTACCCCCATCACCCCTGGCATCAAGACAGACATATTGGATAAGCCATGTGTTTCATACTTTGTCTTTGTCTACAAGCAGAGGACACAGCTGTTCATTCAAGTGACAAATTTGTAGTCTCACAGTTAAGATTGGTTTGGTTTATGGTGTTTAATGCCACTTTCAACAATAGTTCAGTTATATCGTGGCGTTTAGATTCATTGGTGGAGGAATTCGGAGTACCCGGGGAAAATCACAGACTTGTCGCAAGTTACTGGCAAACTTTATAGCATAATGTTGTATCGAGTACACCTAGTCCCTCACATTTAAGATTGGTTTGGCTTATAGTGTTTAATGCCACTTTCAACAATATTTCAGTTATATCGTGGCGTTTAGATTCATTGGTGGAGGAATTCGGAGTACCCAGGGAAAACCACAGACTTGTCGCAAGTTACTGGCAAACTTTATAGCATAATGTTGTATCGAGTACACCTCGCCAGAGTGGGATTCGAACACACAACAGCTGTGGTGATAGGCGCTGATTGCAGAGGAAGTTGTAAATCCAACTACCATACGATCACGACCACGACGGCCTCTGATTATCCCTATTTGCTTGAATAAAATACCAATGTTATATATATAGTCTTTTGAAATCGAGATCGATTTTCTATTACTAGTACTACATGATGTACGTGAAATACTGAGATTAACCAAGTGAAATAAAACCATCTATTTTACTGTGACATCCTAGTACCAATGTCATCAGAAACGAAAATATCATTGAGTGTTCATTAATAGAAAACAAGTTCCATTTTTATATGTTATATTACTGCAAACAAAAGCATCAAATCTATGTAATAAATAGCCAATCTAAGTAAAATTAAAACTCCGTACTTGCTCCCTATTTTCTATCAGAAGTTTTGTAGTCATCACGTACAAAACAACCGATACAAAATAGGGAGCAAGTGCAGAGATCTAATTTTAATTAGAGTGAATAAATATAGAAAATAAGTAACTTGTAACCGACCAACGACAGCAATTCACTCTTGTGCGTTTCAATCGTAAATTACTGCGTTGTTTGCTAGATTTATTATTGATATCATAAGAATGCAAGAGAAGTTATACTATCAGGACATTCCACTTAAGTAGGAGGTGATAATCCTAAAGTAGAAGGGTAGGAATTTTCCTAGCCTTCCCCCAGGGTCAGGTAAAATAACCCTTTCTCAATGAAAAATATTCTGAAATCATGCAAAATTTTCAAAATTTTCATTCTTACACCCTTATTTTGATTCCCAATTTGAGCAACTTAGGTTGCAAAAGATAAACCAGTATGCAAAACAAAGCTATATTTGACTTTCACTTTGACATTTTAATTTTTGAAAACAAAGTAGCCAGGGGAAAAAATGCAATTAAATAGGCAATGTGCCCTTTGCCTGGCTGCTATGAAATGTCCAGATTACAAATATTTATCCTTGTTGATGATTTGATGTAAAAATACTAAACAATACTTAATACTTAACAATACAGAGAAACAATCTGTCTAAACTTTACTTGAATATGCCATTAAACTGTTTAAATACAGTCGGCATGACAACCAAAATATCAAATATTAATAAATGTGTGATTGATAATAGTTCTCAATTAAATTGCTTTAATGTGAATGTACGTCATAATTGGACGCCAATTTGTGCCGCTTGAAGGTAAGTTTTTACTCATATCATTAGTTATTGTAAGGATAACATTAAATGTGATAGTGTGTCAAATGCCCCTAAATGTCTGCTAAACAACGATGTGTCCATCGTTCAAAAACTTGTTGTCAAACTCTCAAACGCTTCGACAATGTTATTTCCACCTGTTGCGAAAACGCTGTCGAAGTGTTTGAGAGTTTGACATCAAGTTTTTGAATAATGGACACACCATTATTTAGCAGACATTAAGGAGCATTTGATGCACTATCACATTTAATGTTATCCTTACAATAACTTATGCTATAAGTAAAAGCTTACCTTCAATTATGACATCATTCACCCCCCTGTATCACTTCATTCACAAAATTCATAGGATAAAATTCATCCATCAAAACAATGGGAAATATAAAGTATATTCTCACCATTTTCAAAATATTAAAATTGTCTCCCTTTGATTCTAAAAATGTGAATCTTTATTATCTCCCTTTCCTAACCTTTCAAGGGGAGATAACATAATAGTTTTCTCTGGTGCATCTGATTCTCTCCCTTCTAAAGATATCAAAATTATCTCCCTTTGAGTCTAATAGCTCAATCGTAACTACTTGGCCATTCTCGCTACCCTGCAAATAACCTCGTACGTACATAGTAGAAATTCTTCTTAAATTGTTTGCCGGAAGTTAATCATATATAAGCCGCACAAAAATATAGTCCACGAAAATCCAATATGGAAGACATACTAAGTAAAATCTAAATCATGCAAAACTAATTATATCTTTAACTTTTATCCATGAAAATAATTAAAATATAGACAATTATTTAAAATATAACTTTATAAAACTTTCATGTAACTGACATGAAAAGTAGTGCGATTTATACGCCTAATGCATACAAGGTTATTTGCAGGGTAGCGAGAATGGCAGAGTAGTTACGATTGTCTAATAGCTAAAAATGTGAATCTTTATTATCTCTCTTCCCTAATAACTTGTTGAAAGGAGAGAACTTTATAGCTAATCCACCTTTGGTGCATTTGATTGGTCAATTTAAAAACATGTAGTTAATACTTATAATATGCAACACATAATGTATCTAAATCAAGTATTTCAGACAATTAATCTGTCAATTAACCTTTTTTTCATACAAAAATTCATTTACTCTACAGAATCATAAATTTTGAATGAAAGTTTTGGATTTTTTGTGTGGATTCTTGCAGCCAAACAGTACAACAAGAGTTGTCATAACAACATCAAAACTCCATTAAAACATTAAACAGTGCACATTCACTAAGGACAAATGAACAGATAATTTGTAGTGAAAAATATCTGATTATTTATTTTAGTTAGTTTTTTGTTCTTACATTAATTTCTGATTAACATAAAACATATATTTTGTAGAAGACCATCATGGATTTCTTATTGACATACTAATTCTAAAAGATAGAACACCTCAAAATCAATTACCGATATTTATGAGACTGGTAAACAAGATACAATGGGATAAACTAGTGGCTGTTGACTATATTAGTGTAGTCACCACTTACTTGAGCTTACATAACACATAAAGACCACAAAAGGGTTGTATACTGGCCATTGACAGGAAATGACTGGTAATTCAAGGTGATTGTAAAGGCTGGTTTGACTGAATTTGGTTTCATCAATCCACAAAAAAATGGAATTATAAGGAAATCATTTACTAGTATCTAAAACTTTAAGTACTTCTAGATCTTGTCAGAATAATTTAAGTGGTGGGGGGTTTAGGGTTATGGTGTTTAATGCCCCCTTTGACAATATTTCAGTTTTATTGGGACTGTATCCAAGTAGTGGAATTCTTATAAACAACAAAATTATTTGTTTCATAAAATGCCTTCTGCACACATTACTGGTTTTCAAATTGTTTTTTTTTCTGCAAAAATATCCCCAATATACAGATATCTTACTTATATTTTCAGATATGTTAAACTTTTGAAGGCTGGCTCATCAAATTTTATATTTTAGACGTCATAAAATCAATGTTATATATACAGCATTACCTCCCTTGCTCCATTTATAATTAAAGGGAGATAACTCCCTAATGTCAAAACGAAATATACAGTGTCTAAAATAGAGGAATACCCATTCTTTTAACAAATTACAGCTCTTGCATTGTTTATTAACACTAACTATGCATCTTATAATTCAAGTAGTTTTAACTATTAATGATTAGCAACTTAAGGAGTATGTATTAAAGACAAAAGGCACCCAAAAATAGACACAGACCAAGTAATGCGGTAGGTGTGGTTCTTGTTTACTGGCCATCTTTATTATCAGAATTTTAGTGATTGAAAAAAAAATCTAAGCCAATCTTTTACATTTTAGGGTTTAAACAAAGAAAATCACAGGCTGAAGCAAAAGCATTTCCCTAGTGAATAGTCAATTCTGGTCATGATGTAACCAAGACCACAATCAGTTGTGTCATGATGTAACCAAGAAAACAATATGTTGTCATGATGTAACCAAGACAACAATACATTGTATCATGAAGTAACCAAGACAACAATACATTGTGTCATGATATAACCAAGACAACAATAAGTTGTGTCATGATGTAACCAAGACAACAATACATTGTGTCATGATGTAACCAAGACAACAATACCTTGTGTCATGATGCAACCAAGACAACAATACATTGTGTCATGATGTAACCAAGACAACAATAAGTTGTGTCATGATGTAACCAAAACAACAATACCTTGTGTCATGATGTAACCAAGACAACAATAAGTTGTGTCATGATGTAACCAAGACAACAATGCCTTGTGTCATGATGTAACCAAGACAACAATCAGTTGTGTCATGATGTAACCAAGACATCAATAAGTTGTGTATGTTTGGTCTTATCATGAAAATAATTCCAATTTACATACAATTTTAAAGACAGCATGAATTGTTTATAGTTTATATTATATTTTGTAAAAATTAAATTCTGTATTAACTGACTGAGGCTTCTGAGGTTTTAAACTTAACTGACTGAGGCTCCAAATGTTTTAAACTTAACTGACTGAGGCCCCAAAGGTTTTAAACTTAACTGACTGAGGCTCCAAAGGTTTTAAACCTTATTGTGAACATAATTCTAGTCATTTACAACATCAGTTTTTTAAATTCATACATCTTATAAACAAAATGTTCATTTTTAATACCCGTCTAATTGTAAATTACCCTTTGACCCCAAGAAGGTCAAGGTAAAAATACTGCTACTATCAGTCATGACAAAAATAAAACCTTCAAACAGTCCTTTTTCTATATGTATTGTATACCTCAGCAATTGTTGGTCCATATAAAATTTGGTCATTGGTAATAATACCTATCCCTAACATGAGCTATTTTTTATTTTATTTTACGTCTTCTGTTATTGCGATTTTCTTGATGTCACTTTTCTTTGTCTGCTTCTGAAAATAGAAAAATGAGATTCAGTTACTATGATTATTTATTTCAGTATCAATACTGTACTTACTTAAGCTTGATTTCTATAAATATACATTACTGTACTTACTTAAGCTTGATTTCTATAAATATACATTCAAACCTGCCTTAAAGAGAGGGGTTATGACGTTTTTCCACAGTATTTTTTTCAGCTATATCGCAGCGGTAAGTTTTATTGGTGGAGGAAACCGGGTTCCCAAAGAAAACCATCGACCAATAGGTGTGTTAAGGGCATAAATTTTGATGCTATATCTATGATTTTTTTTATGGATTTTGGTACTGTTCAGACAGGTATTTTTGATTTTTTGATTTCATTGCTTTAATTCATTACATAATGTTATTTTGTAACTGTAAAATGGGAAATCTTTTTATTGTGGTTTGTGGTTAAATTTTCTTTTTACTGTGGATTGTGATTTAATTTTCTTTTTACTGTGGATTGTGATTAAATTTTTTCTTTACTGTGGATTGTGATTAAATTTTCTTTTTACCATGGATTGTAATTAAATTTTCTTTCTACCATGGATTGTAATTAAATTTTCTTTTTACTGTGGATTGTGATTAAATTTTTTCTTTACTCTGGATTGCGATTAAATTTTCTTATTACTGTGGATTGTGATTAAATTTTCTCTTTACCGTGGATTGTGATTAAATTTTCATTTTACCGTGGATTGTGATTAAATTTTCTGATCATTACATTACTTACCTAGCTTCTGTTCTAGAGGACGTATATTCAAACCACATGACGTGTGGAATTAATGTTGAATCTCGTAACATAAAAAATTCACCAATAGGACTGAAAGAACAAAGTAAAATACTTTTAAACTGACAAATCAACAGTTTTATGTGATATTTGTTTGAGCAAATTAATTCCAAAATGAACAACCCTTTTTTGTGTATTAGAGGATCAAATTGTCTGGTAGATGTAAAAAAAAAAGAATTCAAGCTTAAAATGTCTTTTGATATTAGAACAATTAAACTTCGATATACCTCCCATACAATGAAATGGAACAGTCCTAAGTGACTGCTAAATTAGATCAACCCTAAGTGATTGCATAACTGGAAGCCCTAAGTGACAGTTTAAATGGAACATCCCTAAGTGACTGTTTAAATGGAACATCCCTAAGTGACTGTTCAAACCGAATATCCCTAAGTGACTGTTCAAATGGAATATCCCTAAGTAACAGTTTAAATGGAATATCCCTAAGTGACTGTTCAAATGGAATATCCCTAAGTGACAGTTTAAATGGAACATCCCTAAGTGAAAGTTTAAATGGAATATCCCTAAGTGACTGTTCAAATGGAATATCCCTAAGTGACAGTTTAAATGGAATATCCCTAAGTGACAGTTTAAATGGAATATCCCTAAGTGAAAGTTTAAATGGAATATCCCTAAGTGACTGTTCAAATGGAATATCCCTAAGTGACAGTTTAAATGGAATATCCCTAAGTGACAGTTTAAACGGAATATCCCTAAGTGAAAGTTTAAATGGAATATCCCTAAGTGACTGTTCAAATGGAATATCCCTAAGTAACTGTTCAAATGGAACATCCCTAAGTGACTATTCAAATGGAATATCCCTAAGTAACAGCTTAAATGGAACATCCCTAAGTGACTGTTCAAATGGAATATCCCTAAGTGACTGTTCGAATGGAATATCCCTAAGTAACTGTTCAAATGGAACATCCCTCAGTAACTGTTCAAATGGAATATCCCTATGTGACTGTTCGAATGGAACATCCCTAAGTGACTATTCAAATGGAATATCCCTAAGTAACAGCTTAAATGGAACATCCCTAAAAGACTGTTCAAATGGAATATCCCTAAGTGACAGTTTAAATGGAATATCCCTAAGTGACTGTTCAAATGGAATATCCCTAAGTGACAGTTTAAA
>MJUT01063105.1:399440-431975 GCA_002080005.1 Gigantidas platifrons
CCCCTATCTTTTACCGACTACAGCATTTAAATTGCTACTATGTTTTTATTTCCCTTCAATTATAAATGGGTAATCACCTAATCAATGAAACACTTCAAACAGTAACTCAATAAACTGGATAAATTGAAAATTCTGATGTTGACAAACTTTTCAAAGGATTGAAGAGTTCTACAAAGGGCAACAACTCTTATATGAAAAAGGGGTGCATCCTTTAAAAAAAATTAATATCACTATGAATACAATTATTTTCCCTCAATTTTATGGGTTTGGTTTCTAGTAAATACATAAATCTACATTAAATACACTATAAGAATCGTGTATATGACCAATTTCATATGTTAATGTCTAATTTTAATTTTCAAATCCCTTTTCAGAACCCCAAAACTTCGATGATTTTCTGGAAATGCAAATATACAGTCGTAGAAATGTCTAATGAATATTCATATCGAGCTTTCGGAAAAGTATCTTTTACCATTTTCATATAAAACCCCGTAGAACGATGCCACCCGAGACCGTTTATTTTCGCGCTAAAGTGGAAACAAAAAAATGTTATATTCTGGAGTTATCTCCCATTGATGTATCGTCGCTACCTGGTGTTTTATTGCCCCCCAATAAACAACTGATCACGGACATCACTTCAAAATTTTATTCCCCATCACTCTCCTAGACATGACCACTATCACGGTGATTGATCACGGTATGTCTCTTTCTGTAGCCATACGTAAATTTGGATTGTTATAGTTTTTTTTTTTCAATTTTAAAGAAAATTATTTTCATCTTTAACGGAATTACGTAACAAGCCAACTAAACACTACAAAACCCACGCTTGCAAAGTCCGTGCTTCAAAAACCTGTGCCTGCAGTTTAACTTGTAAACAAAAAATACATTCATGAAGTAATAATAATAATAATATTTATTCAGGCAAATCAATCACATACATATAAAACACACATATACTATTACAATATACATAAAAATAAATTATAAATATTGTAAACTTGACAGCCTAGGATAACCCATAAAGCCCAATAAATTGAGCTTATTTCCAATGGGGTCCTTGTCTTGTAAGATTACAAGAGTAAAATAATAAAAAAAATTATGAATAATTCAATACATACTGAATTCAACAGAAGAAAAAAATGAGAAATTAAAATTAAACAAGATAAAGTTCAGTTGTGGTTTCACACAATTCTTAATATAGAATGCGAGGTCATAAAGTAGAACTTTCTAAAACAAACGAAAACGATAACAAGACACACATTCATTGGCAATGAAAAGCGACAAACAGTCAAATATTAACAGCAAGAGGATATAAAATTAATTGTCAAAAATCTATCCTTCAGTAGCAATGATAACGGCTTACGATATTAAAGGTCAACAGGTAGAACAGGTAACGCTAATCTCTTAATTGGCGGTAAAACATCAATCGGCGCACAGGTGACAGAGAGCCATAAAATTTAATCTCCACCACCTTGTTTTATGGCCCTTTTTAGGTCTATCACAGTGGGTTTATGTCCGTGATGATATGTCTAAAGGATTAAAAATTATGTCTCTCGGAGTGATCAATCACGGTATGTCTCTTTCTGTACTGTACCACCCCATTGTATGAGGAGTCCGGAGCTCTTCCTAGTTGGCAGGTGGGTCGTTGTTGGAATATTTTTATCTGTAATTAGTCGTATTATCAAAACGGAATCTCTCTGGATTTTTCTCTTGTTAACCACGATACAAAGCATATTCCGAACTTGATTCAGGTGAACTCCACGAGGTTAACAACATGACAAATGCATTTGTATTTATAAGGGTAAACAAACAGCGGCGAGACATTCACGCATACAAATAATCGTACCAAGAGGTAAGAAGTTATCTGAATTCTCAGAGCTTGTTTTGTAGATAAAGGTCATCGATTTTCACTAGCCCGTTCGGACTAGCATTATAAAGCTTTAACTAGCCCTCTCGTTATTTTATTAGCTGCGGGCATCAGGCTAGTGGCTAACGTCGCAGACAGGGTTGCTAATAATGTCCATTTCCAAGTTAAATGTTTGTGCTTAATTTTCAAAGACATTTATTACCAACTAGGATTATAAGTATAATCCACTCTAGACAAATAAAAGAATGTCTATGTGTTAGTTCTCTTTGCTTTAACAGTCAGATTTTTTATGTGTTTCTTTATCAGGAATTTTATGGCAACAATTTATTTTTTCTGTTAAATATTATTTGCAAGGCAAATATCCTTATTCTCATACATATTCAGCAATGAGCATTAATTGGAATTTAATTGTTAAATCTGTATAAAATTTTAATATAAATATCACTGATGTTGAACCTCCATAAAAAGAAAATTCCTGGGTGCACCAGAATAACACAGGGGCTAGGTGCGTCCGAAAAAAAAATTACTATATAATACAAGGGAAGCAGGTCAAATCGCCCCACTGCCAACTCGCCCCACTTCTCGTACCAACTCGCCCCACTTTCGAGACAAGTCGCCCCACTATCATTGGACAACTCGCCCCACTATAATAATACATGAAATTAGAAATTGATTAAACTTGTTAAAGAAGATTATTTAATATAATAATTAAAAATACATCGTTCAATCTAGTAATGGTTAATTAGTTAACAGAAATTTATTAAACTTAAGGTAATAAGGTAAATTAGATCGTCTAATCAAATTGATAATTAAAGCTCAAACAAGTTTTAATCGGTTGTTATTTTAACAATTAACAATGATATTGTTTATATAATAGAACACTTTGAAAAGATAAAAGCAAGTTTGGGTTTGAGAAAAATATCTTGGCTTGGCATTGAAATGATAAATAGGAAAGCCAACGTTTTCCTGCATTCACAATGTCTACAGATAATCCGTGTGTTGTATGTCGTAATTCTGTCCGTAGTAGGCAGGAGGGGCTGCAGTGTGACAACTGTGACCAGTGGCAACACCGAAAATGTAATTCTGGTAAGTCTTTTCTTTATATTATTTAATTTTATATACATATATATGCTGAGAACAAAGTATCTATCTATAATCACGAGTGGTTTGCTACGTCACACGCACGGATACTTGAACATCGCCTCGAGGTAGGTTTATGCAGTTGTACAATTTAAAAAAAGGAAAACCAAGTAGTTCACCGAAGGGCCCACATATCAGACTTCATTGTTAGCATACATTCATTGCGTGGAAACCCGTCAGTTTTGCAAACACTTCTGTACAGTTAAATGGTTTTTGTGTGAATGGTATCCTTGCCCGGAATTTTAACTGTACATCAGAATCTTTCCAGAATAAACATGAAGGATGCAATATGATATCACTGACTTGCACGAAACTATGAAACGCACATAAAAAAATCAGTATCATGCACAACACCACTAAATCACGGACTGTGATAAATTCAAAACCAAATTTGAAAATATCAAAATATTAATTTCCTGTATTGAAATTAAAAACACAATTTGAATTTTCTTCACATTTAAATTTCTTGGATGGTTAAGCAAAGTCTATGTCGTTAACCTCCATTTTTGCAGCCATTGCAATAATTGTCTTTATATTTTAGGTGATATCAGCAGTTCTGTCAGCTCTACCACATAGACCAGTCATCCAAGTTGCTGTAGCAGACTTCGAGAAAGGCATGTGGAAGGCCGTACGTCAGTTGTTGCCAGGTGTTACTATTAGGGGCTGCAGCTTTCACTTCAATCAGGCCATCTGGCGCAGAGTCCAGAAATTAGGACTTGCAGTAAGTTTGATTTTTTTTATATAGTACTTTTTTTATTAGAAAATATATATGCATAAGTGATACCTTATATTTCTCGATGATATTGTATATGACAATTGGAATACTAGAATTGTACATAAGAAGACGAACATTAGTGAGATTAGTCGTAATACTTTCATAATAATTTGTCAAGTCTATTAGAAAATATATATGCATAAGTGACTCATTATATTTCTCGATGATAATGTATATACTATGGCAAATGAACTAAAACAATGTTGTTCTTTTTTCAGTTTGACTACCACAGACGCGGTGACGTCTTCAAGTTTTGCAGAAACATGATGGCTTTGCCATTATTGCCAGTCAACCACATAGCACCAGCCTTCAACCAACTGGCCGCACGTACAGAGGACCCAACACTTCATTCACTTGTCCACTACGTCAGGAAAACCTGGATCAGCAACTCAGTCTACAATATAGCTGCATGGTGTGTTTTTAACCAGCCCACGCGGACCAACAATGACGTCGAAGGGTGGCACAGACGCATGAACAAGAAGGCCAACGACGAGAAGCCACCATTCTACGTGCTGATCCCCCTACTCCACAAAGAGGCCAAACTACTGCCGATCCAGATGAAGTTGGTGTCAGAGGGCAAGCTCACCCGTTACCAGCGTACGGTAGCCCGCACCAACCAGGCCATCCTCTTCAACATCTGGGAACAGTACTCCGCCGGATCTATATCAACCACAAGACTGCTGAACCAGTGTGGCCGTGTAAACGGACCTGTTGTCGAGTGTGACTAATAGACAGTGTCTTGTAAATATTGTGCTCAAATGTAAAACATTATCATAGTTAAATAAACTTATGAAGACATTTTTTATAGCTAGTGCTTGTCTCTTTGTTAAACTAAACATATATTGTTATACTATGAATGAAACAAATAAAAATAATAAAATACACTTGTATACTTATTTTACTGACAAACATATTTTATCCTATATCCATTTATATGTTGGTTCACACTCAACTAAAAAATCATGTCTTCATGAATATCAAAGTTACACAAACAAAACATCGTTCAGCATAAAATAATATACATAATTTATTCCACAATATTCGCGGGTGACCAAATAAAAGTGGGGCGAGTTGGAAAAAAAGTGGGGCGAGTTGGCAAAAAAGTGGGGCGAGTTGGTAAAAAAGTGGGGCGAGTTGACAGTGGGGCGAGTTGTCTGGCATTCTTAACAGCACTTCTCCCATTATGACGTCGTTTTAACCCTGCTGAACCAGTGGTGGAAAAATCTGTAATCCTCTAGAGGATTAAAATGTCTCGTGCCTTTCCCCGCATTTGACTCGTTTAACGGCTTTTGAAATAAAGTTCGTGTTAAATAATGGGAGAAACAAATTCTCCTTCAGTTGCCCATGTGGGTTACGATATTTCTCCACTCTCGAGAGTTAAATTAAAAATTTTAAACACTTGCCTGACGGCTTGTGGTTACAATTTTTAATTTAACTCTCTTGAATGGAGAAATAATGTAACCTACATGTACGTGCAACTGAAGGAGAATCTATATATATCACGTTGTATCGGCGTTTTTCAATAGTTTTGTAAAAAATTGATAGCTATTTTTTTATTTATTTTTATTCTATTTCTAGTTTACACTGCCNCAAAGTTTTATTTCTAAAAGCATATGAATAACTAGGTCATAATTTTTACCTTTCTAGTTACATTATGACTTGTTGGCAAGTACTTGCTGATAGTTTTTTTATGCATAATAACTGGTATTCTTTTAGAAAAAAAAATCTTTCATTTCCATTCGTGCAATTTTCTAGACTGCATGCTGAACATCAACTAGTTCAAAATACCATTGGTACATTAATATTCTTTTATTTGTCTTTGTTTATTTCTTTTTTTGGGGGGGGGGCCGATTTGACTTGGGGCCTATTTAACTGGGGCCGATTTGACTGGAAATCATATTTTATTTCGCTATGATTTTGAAATTCGTTATTGCTATTAGCTAAGTTTGAGTTCATCTGTTATTGCTTATGAAAATCATATATTTTTTAAAAGTTGTTATAACTTTGATACTTACAAGAATCATTACTATGGAAGTTAGGCAGCTAAAGTGGTTTTTTTTCTGGAAAAGTAAAAATTACCTGATATGGGAAGTTTTGAAACTTCTTCCTCTTTTTCTTTTCCTTCTAAGATTGTCTGTAGATAGACCGAATAATCTGTCTCTTCTGTGTTTATATTTGACATTATATTTGAACATTTATTTATTTTTGTTTTCTGCCACTGTGCATGTGTGGCAGAAAAAAAAATAAATGTCCAAATAATAAAAAGGAAATATACATGTATAATGCCAAATATAAACACACAAGAGACAGATTATTCGGTCTACTCTAGACAATTTTTTTAACCTTTCATCCAGGTTCTTGATGGTGCAGGAGCATCGTCAAATTATCCAATGTGATAAGGCAATCTATATATATATATATATATATATAAATATATTGTGTTAATTATCTAGTGATCATGTTGATTTACATTGATAATTGATGAGTTTATATCTCACTGCATACCTCTGCATCGTTTCGATTTTCATCAAACCAATATGACATATTCAGGAAAAACTCTCAAACGTTAGTGATTGTAAAAGTTTTCTGACAAATAATCACAGGCCTCTATCAGTCAAAGAGTGATTGGTCCCTTGTAAGATATGTGACAATTAAAATAAAAACACATCTTTTCTTTATTTCAAAAGAATTATATAAAAAACATTTTTAACATATCAATCAATCTTACTAGAATGTAAACATAAATTCTGAAAAGTATTACTATAAGTTAATTTTTTTTCAGGGTCCAGACTTATTAGAAAAAGCAGGAGGTCTTCACAAATTTATGAAATGGGACAGATCTTTGCTAACAGTGAGTAGAATAAAGAATGGGGGTTAATTGGGGTTTGTGTAATACATAATATCTTATTTTTAAATTAAAGTTTGTAAATATTCCCATTTAGTATTGTGTCTCTGTCAGTTAGAATGGTTTCTTTGATGTATAAGTTCAAGAATTTCAAAAAGAAATACAATTGTATTTCTTTTTGAAAGAGTGGAACATATTTACATATATTCATTATCTTTTTTTTCTTTTTATACTCCTTTACTGGGGAAAACAACATTTAAAAGTAAGAGCAAAAACTGACTAGCTGGGAATTAATAATAATAATATTCTTTATTTAAAGGGGCATTAGCTACGATTTTTACAAAAAAAATTATATGTTTTGGAAATTGGTAAATAGCTTTAAAATGGTGAAATAAAGGTAAATATTTCACATTAATCAGCTTATCGAACCACTTTTCGCCTTTTGAGAACGAAAATTACCATCGATTAATTATTTCCTTGCAAGAAAATAAATTAACCTCGCTTTTTCCATATGCAACTGACCTTACTAGTGACAGGTAAAAACTGATAATTTGTATTTTGTCGCTTATTAAATGCAAACTTGTATGGTCCTTTGTCCATAATTAACACCGACTAAAAGCAGATTCACAAAAAATAAGAAATATCTGCATTGTTGTACTGATTTAATGACGATTTGACAAACTCCATAAACAATGTCGATAATTAATAAGATGGCGTTTATTTCTTGATCGATCTCAAAACACGAGCAATTGCATGTTTTTTCCCGATGCACGTACATTTCATAACATTTATAAGTTACAGAAACACGTTTTATTAAGGCATCAATCATATCTGATAGTTTTTATGGGTAACAAAAATTTACGATTATGGCAGATAATGCCCCTTTAAACAGGATGACATATTTACTTACAAACTAGTTCACAATATGGTCCCGCATTATATACATAATTACAGCATAAATTATAAAAGTGACATACAATGTATAAGCAAATAAATAATATTAATTAAACTACAAGTTGAAATATAAAGATAATAATAAATATCAATATCATTCTAGGTAACTATGTAATACAGAATTAACCATAGTACTGTTGCAAATATAATTCTTTGAAGGATTCTATGGTCGTACATTCCTTTAAATTTTCACTCAAGTCATTCCACAAGTAACTTCCAGATATAATAAAAGAATGCTTATAATACTCTGTTTTAGATTTTGGTACATAATTGGAATTGGGATAATGTGTCTGATTGGAGGGACATGTTTACAAGCTGACTTGTTTCAGTGAGTTAGCACTATACATGTTGTTCTAAATTACAAGCAGACATCTCATCATCTCGAAGAAATGTAACATCTCTTGCCACAATATAGCTGATAAATTTCTCTTTTGTGTGTTACACAACAAGCACTCACTCACTCTATTAATACCTTTTTTCCAGTCAGTGACTTGCAGCAGGTCAGTGGTTTCCTACAGGTGTTCCAGTTTACTTCACCAATAAAACTTACTACTACAGTATATAAGAAAAAATGTTGAAAGTGCAGCTAAATACCATGACCCCCCTTTTTCCAATGCAGAAGCAGTGGTCTAGTAAAAAATACTACTGTATAAGTTCACATTGGTGAAAGTTTTCAGTATTTTTATTGATTTAAGTTTTTTTGGCAAAGGTCCAGACAGTTCTTGAGATTCGTGTAAATTTGATGAGTTTTTACAGGGTGTGAGGTAAGCATTTTTGACAAAGAAATTAAAAATTTTGAGAGAACCCTGATATGTTTAAATCCTGTTATTTTTGTATCAGTCTCCCATTCATTTGTGAAATGTCAGTAAGTTAGTCTCTATATATACACCCAAACCCTCTAACAGCTTCAGTTCTCTTTACGACCCTCACATGTGACATACATGTAGTACTAGTATTTAATAGTTGGAAATTTTCAGTATTTGTCCAAAAAAAACCACTTTCACCCATGAGTTCAAAATTTGTTCTTTTTCAAAGGATAGTGGTGGATTCCAGATGGTTTCGTTACTGAAGTTGGCAGAGATCACAGAAGAAGGTGTCAAGTTTGAATCACCTCATGATGGATCAGAAATGATGCTTACACCCGAAAAATCAATAGAGATACAAAATTCTATAGGTAACCATAGATACTATAAAAAAAATAAATGGAGGAATTATAAAACATTACAAATACAGTAGTCCCCTCTTATATGACGAAAATCCATCCATCCTATCAGGCCAGATTTCAGATGCCCAGAGATTGTAAATTACTACTAAATAATCCACCTCGAGAGAGGCCAATCCTTGTGCTAGGCCACTTTTTACAGTGGAACCTGTGCAATCCGACACCTGAGTTTTCCGACATCCTGTGACATCCGACAAAAATTTATGGTCCCAAAGTAATTATGTAAAGTAAAATAAAACCTGAGTATTCCTACATCCTGTACAATCCGACACATTTTCCTGGTCCCTTTGTGTGTCAGATTAGACAGTTTCCACTGTATTTGCAGAAGGGGTGGGCATATAAGAGAGGGATTACTGTAACTTCCCTCCCAAAAAATCGTTTTTTCTTTCTTTTTTTTTTAAACTATGCTATAAGTGACCGCACTACACAATTCCCCAATGTTGTTTGAAGCTTATATCAGTAAGATAATAATAGTTTAGACACAATTTCTCTTAAATAAATTAGTGTTTCATGACTTGACTGAGTACTTGAAGTTGATAATACACAAAAATATAAAGCTATGGTATACAGATCATTATCAATACATTAGTACATTGTACCTCAATTTTATTTTGTAAATCCAGTTGAATTCAAGTGAATATGTCATCCTATTGATATAACACAGTTTGAATGAATGAAAGAATAGTGAGATGCATTTGTTTTTTGGGACATAATTAACAAATAGTTCATGGTACTGAGGGCCATATGGCAGTTTATGGACTGGGATGTCATGGTACTGAGGGCCATATGGTAGTTTATGGACTGGGATGTCGCCCACAAAATATTATATGGACCGAAGCGAAGCTGAGGTCCATATAGTATTTTGTGGGTGACAGACCGGTACATAAACTGCCATTTGGCCCGAAGTGCCGTGAACTATTTGTTATATTATACTTCGCCTGCAAAAACAAGCCCAATTTTCTCCCGAAATAAAGACTCGCAGAAACCAGAAATAAATTTGACGTCATAATGGTGAATCTAAGCGAAGACGTTATATGGACCGGGCCCGGTCTATATACTGTTATATGGACCGGCTGGCTAACAAAGACAAATAGGGAAAATATAAACGTAATGTATAATATTGACCTTTAATTAATATTCCTTCCATGTTACGTTTGTAGGAGCAGACATTATAATGCAGTTAGATGACGTTGTACATAGTACAACTACTGGACCAAGATTAGAAGAAGCGATGTGGAGGTATGATACTACATGTATCTATAAACGTTGGCGTCACATATTGGTTGCATATTGGACGACTTTGTATATATTTGGATAGCACATGTACAACAATACTGAAGCAAAATTAATCCATGATAAAAATAGTAAAATATAGCAGTGTCAGATAAGATATATACAATTGACATTTAATGAATTTTAGGGAAATATTGATTAACCATAATTAGTTGTTTATTATCCCCACATTTTTACTCTGAAAAACCTTGGTAGAACTATAAAAACATACCTGTTTCCACTAACCTACCAACCCTAATTTTTAGTGTCATTTTGAACAAGCAACATTGATGTTGTCCCTGTATAACCAAGATGAAAATTTGAAAATTAAAAAAGTTTTGTCTAGCTACCTACCTAGCTACCTACTCTTTTTTCAAGAATGTTAGAGGAGACACAATAATTCAGGTAGCATGTCCCTAGCCAAGGAGACACTAATTCAGGTAGCATGTCCCTAGCCAAGGTGACACAATAATTCAGGTAGCATGTCCCTAACCAAGGAGACACAATAATTCAGGTAGCATGTCCCTAGCCAAGGAGACACAATAATTCAGGTAGCATGTCCCTAGCCAAGGTGACACAATAATTCAGGTAGCATGTCCCTAGCCAAGGAGACACAATAATTCAGGTAGCATGTCCCTAGCCATGGAGACACAATTCAGGTAGCATGTCCCTAGCCAAGGAGACACAATAATTCAGGTAGCATGTCCCTAGCCAAGGAGACACAATAATTTAGGTAGCATGTCCCTAGCCATGGAGACACAATTCAGGTAGCATGTCCCTAGCCAAGGAGACACAATAATTCAGGTAGCATGTCCCTAGCCAAGGAGACACAATAATTGAGGTAGCATGTCCCAAGCCAAGGAGACACAATAATCAGGTAGCATGTCCCTAGCCAAGGAGACACAATAATTCAGGTAGCATCTCCCAAGCCAAAGAGACACAATAATCAGGTAGCATGTCCCAAGCCAAGGAGACACAATAATGCAGGTAGCATGTCCCTAGCCAAGACCTAGTTTTCTATTGGCATATGTCATGGTGTCTTTGTTGTGTTCAATGATTTTAGGTGAGAGCTGGTTGTTTGTTTTGTTGACCATCATTGTTTAAACTCTCTTTTCATTATAGAACTTACATGCTTCTATAAACAATCATCAGCTGAAATATCAAATGAATGGGATGCATGAATGTGTACTGTACTCGCCCTAATACGGTAATACATTTTATTGTATTTAAGTTATAATGGGCCATTATGTAAATGACAAAAATTTCTTTTACTTTTTTAGAACAATAAGATGGTTAGATAGATGTATTAAAGCCCACAGAAGACCACATGATCAAAGTATATTTCCTATTGTACAAGGTGGACTGAATGGAGAGCTGAGGAAAAAATGTGCACTAGGTAAACATTACAGATTAGAGAGAAATGATATGGATGTAAATGAGCGTGAGAAACTATCCAACATTACACTTAGACAGAGATTGGGGCCGTTTTGGCTGAGATCGTATGGTAGTTGGATTTACAACTACCTGTGCAGTCAGTACCTATCACCACTAACGTTGTGAGTTCAAACCCCGTTCATGGCGAGGTGCAACATTATGTGATAAAGTATGTAAGTGACTGGCAGCAGGTCGGTGGTTTTCTCCGGGTCTTACAGTTTCCTCCACCAATAAAACTGATCGCCACAATATAACTGAAATATTGTAGAAAGTGGCGTTAAACACCATCAAACAAACAAACAAGCAAACATAGAATGAGCATGAGAGACTAACTTTAGACTTACAGCACAGTCAGGGACATACCATGATAAATCACTGTGATAGACGTATCACTCGTCTTAGTGATATAGATACAGTCAAACCTGTCTATAGTGGTCACCTGGGGGAGATAGAAAAAATGACCGCTATATACAGGTGACCTTTATGTGAAGGGTTTTGATTTTTTGACAAAATATTGCACGTTAGTTGTAAATAAACATTTTTCATTACATCTTATGTTTTTAATAATGTTTTACTGGTTATTTTGTTCCTGTCATAAATTTACTCTGGTTTACATTTATTGTTGATGAAATTATCTCAGTATGATATGATTTGAATAAAACATACAAATAAATAAATAAAGATATTTAATAAACAAAAGTATACTAAACTGGAAGCATTGTTTTTCAAAATCGTAAATTTCCAGGAACACGAGGTTGAACTGGGAACGTTGTTTTCAAAATCGTAAAGAATCTCGCATTTTCTTTAAAGAATGTTCATTATCTGGGTATGACCAACACCCATCTCCTCGCCCACAGTCCGACAACTTTTCCCAACATCACAATGCTTTATCGCTTTCACTTTGTTGTCAAATTTCAAAGCTTTCCTATTTACGGATGTTGATGATTTTGACATGATGTACTAGATACAAAATATTTTTGGTGAGTGAATTTCTATTCTTGTCGTAATGAATAAAAATCCCCAATACCGCCCGGGGATAAACTGTCCTTTATGTCATTTACGATTCACAAAACAAAATGTGTTTGTTTATTTAATTAATTAAATTAGTCAATATTTTGTAACACCTCAGGATTTTTGGTACATTTGAGAAAAATACCGATCTTCCGAAATCACTTCCGGTATTATTTTTAAAATAAAATTGACCGTAATACATAGGGTTTTACACTGAAAATTACTTATAAATGGTGACCGCTGACCGCATTGAACAGGTGACCGCTATATCGAATTAAAATATATAGTAAAATGCAGAGGGAGAGCACGAAAGTGACCGTTATGAGCAGGTGACCACTATATAAAGGTGACCGTTATGGCAGGTTTGACTGTATATCTTTTGTTCTGTTTAATATATTTACTTACTTTCTTTTGCATTTTGAGTGATAGCAAGTAACACTCTAAATACAAAAGAAATTTTGAAGATATGTTAAACAGAACAAAAGATATATCAATATCACTGAGAAGAGTGATACGTCTATCACAGTGATTTATCATGGCATGTCTCTGACTGTACTGTAGGTACAAATTAAAATAAAGGAACAGCTTGTAATAAGGAAGGATATAGATGTAATTGAACATGAGAGACTATCTAACATTACACTTAGACACCAATTAAAGTAAAGGAACAGCTTGTAATAAGGAAGGATATAGATGTAAATGTACACGAGAAACTATCCAAGTTTACATTTAGACACAATTTAAGTAAAGGAGCAGCACTTTTATTGCTGTTCTATGAGTGTTTAAACGAACACGAGAGACTTTTAATGTTGTTCTGCATTTGGGTGAATTAAAAAAAAATGACCGGGCACATATCGTCGTGTATTGTAAAGTCGAGTGTCGGACATTTTGCATATTCATTAGATGACGTCGTAGCGAGTACGTGACCTGTGACTGCCAAACAATAATAGTGATGACCTAGTTGGAAATTACCAAGTATCTTCACAAAAATGAGATTCAAACAGGTAAAATAACATAAGAAACCCTCAAGATGCCAATTTGTGCCATTTTTCCTAATGCCCATTTTCTAAAAACATTTCTGTGCCGTTTTTAGAGCCTTGGGTCACCAGGGTCACGGAAGACACGGTCGGCTGCTTTGTTTACAAACTTGTGTTAAAGGTTATATAACTGAATTTGGACTCATGGGTTTAATCAATTGAGAAAAATGTCTCGCAAAACATGTGATTTCTTATTTATCTAACCTGTAAAATGTAAAAAGTCTGACAATGAGCGACACACAATAACAACTTATAGCCTTTCAAAACACTTGGCCATGTGACTTTAACATATGGATAAAAGAATGTATATTGTGTTTAATATAGTTATACTGTATTGACTCACATTGTTGTTATTTGCGTGAAATATGAATAAATTATGACAATGAAAAATATTTTTTTCTGCTGAGACAAAATAGACAATTTTGGTGTAATGCTAGGTTTTTCATATTATATGACACTGAAAAAAGATGCTTTTAGCTGTGATTGTTATTACAAATAGTTATCTTAATTAAAGTTGAAAAAATTGAATTTGTATCATCTTTCGTTTATTCACAACCGTATGCAAATGTGGAGTCTCGACTTTACAATACACTCTACAAAACATGGTGGACATACCCTCCAAGTTTCAGATGAATTTTTAATCACTTGCTAAGGATGCAAAAATAATGTAATCGGTACCAAAAGAGACTACAGGTATGTTTATTCTTGATTATGTTATTTATAGAATAGTAGCAGTTATTTTAGAAATGTTTTGAGACAAAATAGTCTTAGGGTCTCGACTTTACAATACACAAGGATACTTTAAATCCTGGGGTAAAAATATAAGCTCTGTAAACAAATTTCTACTGCTGAACATGTGTGTTACCATATTTGCTAAATTCCTGCCACATATCTCAATGATATCTAAATCAGCAAAAAATGTATGCTTAAAAATGACCCCAAAAATGTCAGGAGTGCAACACTTTTTTGTGACATTTTTTAAATTTCCCTTTTTTTGAAGATCTATTAAATAAATAGTAATGGGTTATGTTTAAAATAAAGACTTTTCTGATAAAGATCAATATCTTAAAATTTGAATTTAGAATAAAGCAACTTTGTTGTAACTAAATGATGGTCATAGTTGAAGCTGAAGAAAATGTTATACCATGTCAGGAGTGCAACAGAAAAATAGACAAATTGCCAAAAAACATTTACTTTAAAGAACTGTATAAGAATTGAGTCAAAGAGAGAATTTCCAAAGTGTACAACAATGTTTAATATACTATATACAAGCTTTTAATGTCTTATATATGACAAAATGAGTTCATGAATGTCAAGTAATTGTGCATACCCATTTATGTCAGGAGTGCAACATTTGATGTTTTGCTCTTCATCTAATAAAGAATGTTGTCAATATATTAACTTTTGCTTTCCTGTTCAGATAACAAAGACCCAAAGAACATTTTTGTTCCATAAATGGACCAAACACAGATCTGTCTGTCTTTCAGATCCGTATTATCTATTGTCAGGAGTGCAACACCTTATTTTCAAGATTTAAGTTCAAACATAAAATGACTTCAATACATGCAAATTAGTATAATATGAACAGTTAGCATCTATTTTAGTAATTAAGAACTAAATTGATGCCAGTGTTGTTATTGGAGACTCTCTTTTTTTATTTTGATAAGCCAGATATGATATTATAACTTTTCTTATTACTTTTTTAATGATAGTATATATATATACATGACTTTTTTACATTTGAAGAATAAATTTATCCATTAATTTCCATTTATAAAAGAAATTAAAGTTCTTGGATAGATAATCAACATACTTTTATTGAAAAATATAATCAGCTCTGAATGTGTTGCTCTCCTGACACATATTCAAAACCTGCAAAACAGACTAACATTAGATATAGAAAACTTCATATGATATGTCTGAGAGTATGTATAAATGTTTTTTATTACTATCTAGAGAAAAAAATGCATTTTTCAGCAGTATAGATTTTCAATAAACTTCTAACATAGAGAATGAAAAATAAATATTACTAATTTTGCCAAATTAAGGGTTCAAAATTTAGAAACAAAACAATGAAAAGTTGTTGTAAATTGAAGACAATACCAAAACAAATCTACTATGGCCACAAGAACAAATTCTTTAGTGTTTCATGAATCAAAATTCTTCTTTAAAGTCTGTTATGTTCATGGTCAGGAGTGCAACAAAAATGTTAAATCATCAATGGTTATATATGTATAAATACTAGCAGAAATAAATAAGTAAACATGTTTCTAATCTAGCCCATGTGCTATCAGAATGTCTCCCTTTAAGAACAATGTCTTATAACACACTATTAGCTTCTTAAACATATATTTTATCAGTTTTATTGCATAATTTTACTGAATAATTCAAGATTACAGGCAAGTTATATAAAGGTTATACCTTTTAACCATGATTTATGTAACTACAATTTCAGCAAAATTTCATTACAGTTTAGTTTTGCTCAAATAATATGATTTTTTGTGTTTTATGTTCTTAAATTTATTGTTTTCATTATCAGGATTTAGTCAGGAGTGCAACAAAATTGTTTGAAAATGAGCAATGTCTGTTTAAGCACTTTTAAAAATAATAAATTGCAGTGATTGCTTGTTACTATTTGTAGTAATTTTCAGTATGTTTAACAATATAATTACAACCATTTCTACACATTTCAAAGTCAATTTACAGAAAAGTTTTCAACATTATATATTTGTGAAAACTTTAGATTTATTGCCAGATAATAGTACCCCTAAGTCTATAATATACGAGAAACATGTCTAAAATTGTAAAACAATTTCAAAACAATGATTTGATTGCAAAATTTCCAAGAGTCTTATGATTTAAAAATGAAATTCATTCATAAACATGTCAAATGTCAGAAGTGCAACAAAATAAGGTAAATAGGACCATTTTGAAATCTAATATTTTGCAGTTACAAATCACAATATCGAAAATCTTTTTTGCACACATGTTCAGAATTGCCTAGATTAACAAAAAATGTAATTTTTTGGCATTTATTTCATCACATTTTTTCCATATAAAAACTTTTAATGCCAGAAGTGAAAGTAATTATTAAAATTGTATTCTAAAAATACAATTTTTTTTGCATATATAAGAGAAGAAACTCATGGAAGGTCTAGTTTTTATCAATTGTGTGCCTGTCACAATTTTGATGAAAAAAAGTTGTTATTTCTTTTGATTAGACATTTCAAAAGGGTGTTTTTGATGTATTGATGTTTTAATTTTTCAAACAAAATTCTGGTTATTAAAAAATATGAAACTTTTTTATGTCTTTGTCTATTGTATTGAAACTTCGGTTCTTTCAACTAGAAGGTATATAATGCATAATGTTATATTTAAAAACACTGTTCAGGCAAGTTGAAAATTCTCAACAATTTTCAATTTGACGGTCATTTTTTTTTAATTCACCCATTTCACAGTAGGGTCCTCATACCCTAAAATGAATGAACCTAGCCTGCAATTTTTTAGTATTCTTTACATTTGCCGATATTCTCAATATACTCGACATTTTGAAATTCATCTGTACCATTCTTGATGAGTCGTTACGCAGGCCAGGGTGGCTTTTGAAACATGATGAGGGTTTGGCATTTAATTTAATGTATGTACAAGATACCAGACAGAGATTACAGTAAAATGCAGTCAAAATGGACTGTAATATGCTATTGCCATGTCAGATTATTTCAGACACCACTTGACCTAACACACTAAATTTTTTTAAATTTCATTTTGTTAAAACGTTTACTCAGTATTAATATTATAAAACAGGAAAATCTGGTTTGTGATCTTCCTACAGGAATGTGCATCCATGTTATTTAGCATACTCGCCTCAAGTGGAGTAGATTATGGGTTCTAGCCCAGATCGGGTCAAACCAAAGACTATAAAATTGGTATTTGTTGCTTCTCTGCTAATTATACAGCATTCAGGAGAAAGAGCAAAGACTGGAATCAGGATAATGTGTCAGAGTGGGGCGACATGTCTATCCGTGGACTGTTGTTTCAGTGAGCTCGCACTATAAGAATGCAACTAAGTGTGCTGGTCTAGTACAAAACAGACATTATTATATCAGTGAAAATGAACTTCCTCTTACCATCATATAGCTGAAAAATTGCTGAGTTGGTGTTAAACAACAATCACTCACTATTATAAAACAGGAGAATCTGATTTGTGGTCTTCCTACAAAAATTTTCACTTGTTTAATGTTTATTTATAGAATTGATCAAAAGAGATGTCTCAGGCTATGCTATTGGAGGTCTGAGTGGTGGTGAAGAAAAGAAAGATTTCTGGAGGATGGTCGACCTCTCTACAGATATATTACCTGATGAAAAACCTAGATATTTAATGGGCGTTGGGTAAGAGGGTGTTTAATGCCACATTCAAGTTATATCGTGGCAGTCAGTGTTATTGGTGGAGGAAACCGGAGTACCCGTAGAAAATCGCCGACCTGTCGCAAATCTTTAGCAATCTTTATCATATCACTAATGTATCGAGTACACCTCGCCATCAGCAGGATTCTAACTCACAACTTTAGTGGTGATAGGCACTGATTGAGTTGACTAAGATAGAAAAGCAGAAAATATATTTTGAAAAGGAAAGAAGAACCTTTTTGTATGATATTTACATGTACATCCCATTCCCAGTTACTTTCATAATTATGGAAAGGAAGTTTAAATAGTGATGTTCAACAATTCCACCAATATCAACAAAACGAACAATTACCTCTTACCTCAAATAACTAAACACAAAAAGGACCATGACCTATGGCATTGGAAATCCAGGTCCTGAAAAAATAATTCAGATATATGTCAGTGAGGGTTTTGTAATGATCTTCATTGCTAATTTCAGAAAGTTATTATTATTATTATTTTTTTTTGCTTTTGAAGAGATCCTATACTATACTGTCACAAAGTTTGTAAGATTAGGGGAATTTTATGTACATTAATGGGTATCGAAATGATGAATAAATAATATGTGCTTATTTAAAGCTGTGAAATGCCGTAATAGTGATGGGTGTCAAATCCATAGGTAGATGAAATCCCAATACCATAAAATCAAGACTTCAGAGAACCGTTTTTTTTTTATCTTTAAATATTCATGAGGCTGTGATGGTGACAATTGACACGTAACATTAACAAAAGATTATAAAATTGACTTTTCAGTTTTGCAGTTGACCTGGTTGTATGTGTAGCTCTAGGATGTGATATGTTTGACTGTGTTTTTCCAACTAGAACTGCTGTAAGTATCATATAGGGTTAAAGGTCAATATTATACCCCCACTCGTAGAGAGGGGGCTATATTGCAATCGCCTTGTCCGTCCATCCGTTCACACTTTCGTAACAGATATCTCAGCTTCTACTGGAAGAAATGATTTTATATTTGATATATGGCTTTGGCATGGTGACTTGTACTGTGTCTCCCCTTTCCATGTTTACCGAACATCTACTTCCTGTTTACAGTGCGACTTAGAATTTTTCATGTTTGCCGTAATGAAAACTTTCGTAACAGTTATCTCAGCTTCTACTGGAAGAAATGATTTTATATTTGATATATGGCTTTGGCATGGTGACTTGTACCGTGTCTCCCCTTTCCATGTTTACCGCACATCTACTTCCTGTTTACAGTGCGACTTAGAATTTTTCATGTTTGCCGTGATGAAAACTTTCATAACAGTTATCTCAGCTTCTACTGAATAAATGATTTTATATTTGATATATGGCTTTGGCATAGTGACTTATACCGTGTCTCCCCTTTCCAGGTTTACCGCACATCTACTTCCTGTTTACCGTGCGACTTACAAATGAATGAGTGGTGGTATTCTTAGCACGACGTAGCGTGCAACATCTTGTTTATAATAGCAATGGTTGAAAGCTAGTATTGATGACAGCATTTTGGAGATTGGAGCCACATAGCAGACAAGGGGGTTATGATTATTCATATATAAATATTTTGTTTGAATTAGGATTATCAAAATTGGGATTTTGGCACCACTTTTTATCGATATTTTTATAGTTTTATCAGTTGTGACTCAAACCACAGACCTGCGTAAAGTAACAGACAATCTGTATCACTTAGGCAAGAGTAGAATTCACAACTTTAGTGTTTAAAGGCACTTGTTGCATAGATAGGTGAAAAACTAATTACCATTAGGTTGAGGCCAGAAAAACTAATTACCATTACTGCCATTAGGTTGAGGCCAGAAAAACTAATTACCATTAGGTTGAGGCCAGAAAAACTAATTACCATTAGGTTGAGGCCAGAAAAACTAATTACCATTAGGTTGAGGCCAGAAAAACTAATTACCATTAGGTTGAGGCCATTGTGACCTCTCAACATCTTATAGAGAGGAAGTATTTACAGTAGCATGAAATACACTAGAAACATTGACCTTTACCAAAACAGATCAATTAGATTTAACTAAATTAGTGTGCAAATATACATGGTATAAAGGTTCTTATATTTGAAAGACTCGGAAATAGGTCCGGTTCCACAAACATGTCCGATTCCACAAACATGCCCAATTATATTATGATGTCAAATTTCAACTTGAGAATCCAAAAACAAGCCTGATTATTGTGATGTCAAACTCTCCCAAAAATCAGACGCCTTTGTGGGAACATGACATAATCGGATATGTTTGGGGAATCGGACACGTTTGTGGAACTGGACACGTTTGTGAGTCCTAAATATTTATGAAAGACTCAGAAATAGGTCTGATTCCACAAACATGCCCGATTATATTATGACGTCAAATTTCAACTTGAGAATCCAAAAATAAGCCTCATTCCATTGTGATGTCAAACTCTCCCAAACATGTCCGATTCGGTCCCACAAACGTGCTCGATTTTACAAAGAAACAACATTATCCTTCCATCTTATGCATGTTTACAATTCTGTCCGTGTTTCAGTGTTATTACTCTTCTATAAAACCATAGATATAAGTGAGTGAAAGGTATAATATTTAGAGAAAATCAAATCGTGTACGGTTAGGGTTATGGGTTAGGGTTACAGGTTTTTCTGTATGTACCATATTTGCCATCTTGACTGGTCCCCATTTCGAAGTTTCCAGCTTCAGCTTTGTAATAGATATTATTTTATCAAAGTTGTTCCAGAAAGTTTCAGGATTCATGTCTTTTGATACAGGTTTTTTCCGTTGAATGGTCCCAATGGAAAGGCCAACATCTGGAATAGTCTCATCCATATTTTGAACTGCTGTATATTTTGTTGTTATATTATGACGTCAATGTGGTGGACGTTTTCCCTCCGACCAAATCAGACGCGTTTGTGGATTCGGACACGTTTGTGGAACCGGACACGTTTATAGTTGTATCTATGTCATAAAGAATATTAGTATAAACAAGAGTGTTAGGGATATGGTGTTTAATGCCACTTTCAACAATATTTCAGTTATATCATTGTGGTCTGTTATATTGATGGAGCAAACCGGAATACTGAGAAACCACCGACCTGTCGCAAGTCACTGACAAACTTTATCATATGAAGTTGTATCGAGTAAACCTTGCCATGAGCAGGATTCAAACTCACAACTTTAGTGGTGATATGCACTGATTGCATAGGTATACAATAAACAAGAATCAAATAACAATCAATCTAGTATTAAACAGTCACTGTGGACATAAACAAAAATGACTGTATAAAACAGTTGACGCTTATTTAAGATCGGCCAGTCTGTATTATTAGTTCTGATCTGTAAAGATTCAAGTATTACTCTTACCAGAAGGCAATTCATTGCGGTCGCATTGAAATGTTGTGGTGTTTTTGTAACTATTTCAGTCTTCAAAATTAGACTTTCAAATTTACTGGCCCGAAATCTTCAAAATTAGAATATTTATGTAGATTCTATTTTGGCAAAAGTCACTGGCTCGAATCAATATTCACTGGCCATGGGCCACCAGACCACTGCTAAAGTCGATGACTGCTATTTATAGCTAATTAGTTAGTTTTTTGATAATTTTATAGTTTAATTAGTACCATCATGTATTGAGACTACCTCAAAAGTTAATTACCGATGATTTATTATGGTAAAGTTCAGGATGATATGTGACCGTTTAATACCAGTAAACTGATATGATGGGATAAACTTTGAGTGACCTTTGACAGTGTTAGTGAGATGACTGCTTATTTGAATTAAAAATAAACATCTGAATCTTGATGGGATGGCTTTCAACTGGCATATTAGAACAGATGACTGCTATTTAAGTTGAACACTAAGACAAGTTTTACTGTATGTAAATTAATATTGTTTGATTGAGATTTATACAGATATTATGTATTTCTACAGAGATTTGGATCAGCTTTGGTATCTACTGGTCAGCTGAGTCTAAAATCGAAGATATTTGCCAAAGATTTCCGTCCTATAGATGACCAGTGTCCATGTTCAACTTGTAAAAACCATACACGGGCTTATCTCCATACCATAGTACAGAATGAAACAGTTTCCTGTCATTTACTGACCATACATAATGTAGCTTATCAGGTAATATTTATATAATAATGTGGTCTTGTATATGTCTCTCAGACCTGGGTAATATTTTGGCATATTACCTGGACAAGACCACATTAATATCATTATTATACTAAGTGTCTAATTGTCCAGGTAATATGCCAAAATATTACAGTACCAAATATCACTACAGAAACTTATACGAAGTATAATAATGTGGAACAGTAGAGCATATTTTATCTCTGGGGAAAATGCAATGTTCCCAAAGGAATTTGATTCCGGTGCCTCTTGCTTTGTAAGCCAACACTCTATCTCTGAACAATGCAATGTTTGCCATGGGGTTCAATCACTGTACCTATTGCATTATAAACCAACACACTACCAACTGAGCTAGAGAAGATCTCCGCTGGTGCAGTTAGCGGATGGTGGTGATGAATCTATTTAAGATCCTATAACTGCTATAATTGATATTCATTGATGACAATATTATATCTTTTTTTGTCTTTTTGATGAGGGGTATATTTCTAACTATGCAAAAAGTAGTGATAGAGATAATACAATGCCAGACGTCTTTCACAAAACCAATAAAAAAAGATTAATTTTACTCATTTCTGTAAGTACGTCCATCTTGCATTTGGTTCCACTCAATAACTTGTTCCCCAGAAGCAAATCATTTCAAATTTATACACAAGTTCAGCGACCATTACAAAAACAGCCCGAGTTCGAATTCATACTTTACCACTATTTCTGTTTTAGAGTTGTCAAAAAATACAAAGGAGTAGGTATGATAAGGGCAGAAATTGACCTAAAATATAGTCAAATTTTAAATAAAACGTATAGCTTTCATTGTTTGTTGATTTTATAAGATCTTTACCCCATCTAATATTTTGGTAACAATTTTCCATATTTGCATGTGCGATGACGTCACACTAGTCAATGAAAAGTCTATTGTTTCGTGAAAATATGTGAAATCTAACAAGAAATGTGTATTTAATGTCAATATTCAGTATAACCACAAGCAGGTACCAACGGCATATTTTAGTATGATGTTTAATATACATAAACACATATCTCATTTAATTTTTGTGTTGTTACCCGAGTGTGGTCAGTATGAATTCTGCAATCAAAAAATTATTTTAAGGTCGATTTCTCGTCAGCGCCAGCGGCCATTTTTTATTGACCGTTTTCATCCGTAATAGATAGAAATAGAAATCGACCTTTTAATCTCATCCAAAATAAAGTTGGTTTATCGTAGTTGTTTTGCTACGAGAGTATGGTAGACTTGAACAATTTTTATGAAAAAGTTGAAAAAGCGGCTAAATTTTGGAGATGGTTTACAGTACTGCCGACCTGATTGTGCATTGAGTCCGACGTGGTTTTTTTTCTAACCCTCCGTGGAATTTCATGTGTTACTATGCTAAAGCATACTTTAATATTATCCCAACAAAAAGTACAGAAAACAAAACAAACAACCAAAAGGAAAAATCACGTAATACTATTATCAGATCAGTAGTACGTCAGATTATCTTAGAAATTAATTCATTGGACATGTAAACGACACATGAGAATTTTCTATTTTTAGTAGTCCCTTTACTTTTTATTATTATTAATTTGTTTATTTTGACTTTTTCAAAAAGTGAATTTCCGATAAATTTCATTTATATATAACTTAATTCTACATTTTAATTATTCACGTTGTGGTGGCGTAATGGTTAGCTTACATTACTGCCGATAACAACATCGTGAGATCGAATCACCGATTTTTTTTCTGTTTTTTGTTTTTTTTACAAAATCATTATGTATCATAATAAAACGTTTTTGATGTCCTACATTATTTAATGTTAAAATAACCGTTAAAACAAAATATCAAATGTCCATATATTATAGCACTTCATTTTGGGTTAACTACTCTGAGCAAACTTTTTTAAAGCATGACAAATAAAATAACTTGATATTTATTATACAGACACAAGATGAAATTCACATGTTCAGATTTTGATAACTGATTGATGATTATTTTGATAGATTGTCATTATATTAAAGTTTTTCCCCATTTTCCATGATATTACAATTTACATACAGATACTTATTTAATATCGGAACTTCAGTATCCATTCATTGGAGTGTTAGAATGTAAGTTTAATCTTGATGGATTATTGCAAGTAAATTATGAGCTGACCATAATGAGAATAAAAAACATGATTTTCCCGTACAATAAAAAGAAAACCCACAAAGCATCATTCTAAAAACATTGGAACAATATTGATTATTAAATAGCATGTATGAATCTATTGATGCTGTACATTCCCCAGTTCTTTAAATTGTGAAATGTTGGGTAACATAATAAGATAGAAATATAACTGATAATTTTCTAGTACAAATTCTTAATCATTAGTAAAAGTGATCGTTGCTTACCGCCAAGTGAACAATTCTTCAGCTATACCATGGCGAGAGCAAGTTAAGTTTATATCAAAATGGTGCTGTCTGGTTTGTTCTAGACTAACACACTTAGTTGGAATTTTTAGTTCCATCTCAATGCTGCGTGGATAGACATGGGCATTCACACATTATCATGATTCCGAGCCAACCAGTTTTTGTTCTAATGCTTTACTGTCATGTGCTTGGCAGAGATGCAACACATACCAATTGTATTCAACTTTTAATTACAAAAATAAAAAAGAAATGACATAAGGAAAACGGATCGTACAATAAAGGTTCTGTTGCCTTGTTTAGTGCAGACTGAAAAAAATTTTATACAATGTATAATGAACTGAAATTGATCCCTTTTATACAATTTAAACCATAAAAGTGTTTTAAAAAAAACAAAGAACACAACTTATTCTCATAAAGAAATATATATTTACGGTAAACATATCGTGTTCGTATATGGCTGAATATTTATTTTTTTCAAATCTTAATGGCATATTATACATGTACATTAAAACTCAAAAGCAGAAAAAGGAGAAACTATAAAGTTCAGAAAAATAACGTTAGAAAGGGTAATATATAAGACTTTCCTAAATGTTGCATTATTGTGGCCAGAGATTGTTGTGTGGTTACTGTGATGTGCTCGTCACATGGATATTGACTTCCGTAATGAGTACAAATCTCAACGACACTAAAAGTTAATTGATGATGACAATGAAGTGAAGCTTCTACTGAAGAATTTAAAGCATCTATGACATTGGATTTTTTTCGATAAGCATTATTATGTTTGATTACCATTATCACAAAGAAGTACAAGTATGTACCCTTGTCCATCGATCTACACGTCCATACGACCTTGCATCCTAGGTTTTGGTTAACTTATGGATATATGTCAAAATCTTGAATATAATAAATGGTATAGTCACGATACAACATTAATGATATTTTGTATTAGATAATGCCTGATATTGTCCTTGATGTGTCATTGTTGCCTCCGTGTTACCCTTAAGCACCACTGCTAATTATGTAGGAATAGGTTCAATTTTCATTTACTAGATAGGTATGATTCAGCAATGGATTTGGATAAAACGCACAACAGTATTTACTAATGGTTAGGGCACTGTTAACTGATAGTTCCAATAAAATGCTGTGTCTTTAAAACTAGACATCAGCTACTAGATATACTTGTAGCTTAGCAATCGTGTGCGGGCATTATGATAAACCGATAGTACATTGTGTTGTCTGTTTTCCCCCACTATAAGATATTGTATATCGGGTATTATTAATTTAAAGAAAAAAAATACCTGAACCTCTAGCCATACAGTGATTTCAGAGGTTTTCATGATTTATTATATGCCCGCTCGACGAGAGTCGGGGGTATATAGGGTTCCTCATGTCTGTTCGTCCGTCACACTTTTGGTTTCCAGATAATAATTAAAGTACTGCTCAACCAAATATTTTCAAACTTTCACACATTGCTGTGTACCATAAAATACATGTCAAGTTTGATTACGGTGTATTTCACATTTACAGTTCATGAGTTATGGCCCTTTTTCTCTTAGAAAATAGGCACTTTTTAGGCTTCCGGATACTATTCAAAGTTTGGCTCAACCAAATCTTTTAAAACTTTAACACAGTGCTGTGGACCATTAGATACAGGTAAAGTTTGATTAGGGTGTATTTCACATTTATCGTTCCTGAGTTATTGCCCTTTTTCTCTTAGAAAATAGGGACTTTTTAGGTTTCCAGATGATATTTAAAGTATGACGCAACCAAATCTTATCAAACTTAAACACAATGCTGTGGACCAATAAATACAGGTTATGTTCGATTACAGTGTATATAACATTTACCGTTCTTGAGTTATGGCTCTTTTTCTCTTAGAAAATAGGGACTTTTTAAGATTCCGAATGATATTTTAAGTACCGCTGAACCAAATCTTTTCAAACTTTAACACAATGCTGTATACCATAAGATACAGGTTAAGTTTGATTATGGTGTATTTTACATTTACCGTGCATAAGTTATGGCCCTTTTTCTCTTAGAAAATAGGAACTTTCAAGGTTTCCGGATGATATTTAAGGTACTACTTAACCAAATCTTTTCAAACTTTAACACAATGCAATGTACCATAAAATACAAATTAAGTTCGATCATGGTGAAATTGAGATTTACCGTTCATGAATTATAGCCCCTTTTCTCTTAGAAGGTAGGGCTTTAAGGGTTTCTGGATAAAAATTTGGAATGCGGGGGTATCTGTGATCACCAGATCAACTTTCTTTAGTTTTATTATTATAGTATTCTAGTTTCTTAAGGTATGCAGGTAAAACAAAATTAAGAAGATTTGACATCTCAAGGTCTATGTTAATTTGTCATTTTGGGGTAAATTGGGTGAGGGGTTTTTCAGTTTCCATCCGTTTCCATGGATTCATTTTAAATTTTGTATTATTCAACATGGATTATATCCTCTCCTGCCGCTGTGGCACTGATTTACCATGTTGTACAGTTGACTTTGTTCCCTTGACATTCTATTTACTGAGAACATTTTCCTCTCTTGATTTAAAAAATAAAAAGATCAACATTCGGTTATAAAAAGAAAAAGAAAAATTTACAGAGCTCAGCATTGGCGAGTTTCTTCGGTTGCTATGGATAATATTTGGTTACTAGGGACATTGTAAGGTTTAAGGAATTCTTATAATATATACTGGTTAGTAAATGATAAGATGTCTCTGCTAGGGTGCTGTTGTAGAAATGTTTTCTTGATTAATATATACTGGTTAGTAAATGATAAGATGTCTCTGCTAGGATGCTGTTGTAGAAATGTTTTCTTGATTAAATAAAAGGTCCATGAGATCTACAGGAAAATACTGTGCATAGGGAAACCTGTTGCTATGGACGGGGCATAACTATGAATAAAAATATCAAAATGTATTTTTGGAATATGAAATGATATTTGTAGTGTGTATATCTTGAAAAAAGTGTATCGCTTAGTCAAATATCAAGTCAAAAGATCGTAGATGTCAACATTCAATCTTTAATTGCAATAATATAGGCTAATTTAATGCTTACAAAACCGTTGCTATGGTGACATAACTACGCAAAAATACTATATGTTACCATAGAGCATTGGAATATCATTTGTAGAGTGTACATGCACATAATATAACATTTTGTCGAAAAGACTATACAAGATATGTAAAATAAAACAACCATATTTGAATTTCAATGATTAATTGGACCCTCCTCCATTTACGTTGCTAAGCAACAAAGGACAAAGTGAAATCATCCAAAAATTTATTTTTATTACCTTTCAATGATTGTGTTTAATATTATATCTATATAAACAGTTTCTGAGATTGGGTCAAAATCGACCCTTATCATACCAACTCCTTTTAGTTGAATTTTTATACACAAGGTCAGTAACCATCCAAGGTATGCTAATTTCAATTTTGGACTTTACCATTTATTCCTTTTGGAGTTATGCCTCTGTTTACTTTAGCTACAGGTGGGGCATCCGTGTCCTATGGAGTTATGCCCCCTGTTTACTTTAGCTCCTATGGACACATTCTTACATTTTTTTGAATTATAAATAAACACTTAAGAATACCGAAGGGGCAATCAAAATGGACAATCCAGAGAAACTGGCAACATAGGGTTCACAAGACAAATTTAAAATTCTTTAAAATAATATGATATAAACAAAATTTGAGAATTATCAGATTTATTAATTATGCTTCAAGACTTTAATATTGTTTTTTCTTTATTTTCAGTTGAATTTAATGAGGTCTATACACAACAGTATTTTAGAAGACAAATTTCCACAGTTTATCAGAAACTTTTTCAGTGAGATGTATCCTAACAAGGATTATCCGCATTGGGCAATTGAGGCTTTAGAATCTGTTAATGTAAAACTAGACTGTACGGATGCCGATAGCTAATGATAAATAAGACGATAAAGACTCTGGTAGCTAATATCTACAATCCATACAATATAGACTCTGTTAGCTAGCATTATCAATCCTCTGATGTTAAACAAGATGATACACGCACGGTTTACTAACATCTATGATAGAATCGTGCAATTTACTTTACAAAAAAGAAAGAACAACAGTAATAAAAGTAGTTTACATGTCAAAATTGTATTACATGTATTAAGTCTGAGTTATCTCCCTTTTTAGCTCACCAGTTTGAATCTTAAGAAAAAAATGGCCATAAAAAAGTCTTTGTTTTATACGGAGTATCAAAAATATATCAATTGTCATCAAATTGTTGAGGCTAAAGTGGGGTTAAATTGATGGGTTTATTAAAAAAATTATTTGTAAATTTCAGCAGATAACACTCCTAATTAAGAAATGCCAAACTTAATTGAATTGGTTTGAATATGAATATATTAAAATGCTTAAAGCAGGAGCGTGGGAATAAATAGCTGTGGGCGGAGCAAACATTCAGTTTCTTCATTATTTTGGCCACGGTCATCTCGAGGAGGAAAAATCAATGATACACAGTTTCATAGTTACTTTTGGTGCAAAATATTTGACAGGCATGGTCACTAGTGTTCCTCCCTACGAAACTTTTAGTCTTATTAAAAAAAATATTCTTCATCAGTCTAAAACCTACAAAAATCACTTCAAATTTCTGAGGTATGTGACCTTGGTCACGTTGGTCATGTGACATAGTTTCATAAATATGCTGTTCATATCAACGGAGATTTTTGCTGATAAGCTCCGCCCACAAATATTGGTGGTAGGCACTACCGCAAATTCCCCTTTAATGATTATTTAAAGAAAATAGGATCATTATAGTGGACCTACAAGATTCAAATTATATTCATTTATTTGATATTACAGTTGTACCACTCTTGTAATTTCACTCCTGCAAATGGAAGGGGTGGCCTATCTTGATTCTTGAGGAGGGACAATTAAAATACTTAAGCAATGATAGTATAGATGTTTGAAAGAATAGAATGAACTATTAAAACTATGGACTGATTATATAGTGCAATAAAGTTAAAAACAATAACATGTTATTTTTATTTCCAAACCTTGTTGTTTACTAAAGTAAGTGATTGTTACTTAATGCCAAATGAGCAATTTTTTAGCTATATTATGGCGAGAACAATTTACCTTTGATGAGATGATAGTGATGTCCCGTTTCTACTAGACCAACACGTTTAGTTGGACCTTTATAGTGCTATCTTATTGGAACTACACTCTGGGGTAGACATGTCACTCCACTTGGACACATTATCCTGATTTAGAACCAACCAGTCTTTGTTTCTCCTTAATTCAGCATACTTAGCAGTTAAGCAACAAATACCAATGTTATAGTCTTTGGTTTGACCAGACCAGGGCTTGAACCCACAATCTACTCTTTTAGAGGTGAGCATGCTAACCATAGCACCACCGATTGATTGAATTCAAAATTTTGGTGTTTAATGCCACTTTCAGCAATATTTCAGTTATATCATGATGACCAGTTTTAGTGGTGGAAGAAGCAGGAATACTCGGAGAGAACCACCGACCATGGGCAAACAAGTAGTAAACTTTATCACTTGCGGCTGTGAGTCAAGTGCACCCTTTTTTGTAATTTACAAAGTCGGGCGCGAACCCACGCCGTATTGGTGATAGGCTTATATGAGTTGTTAGGTAATCCAACTACCTAACTCAATGCGCCACCCGGGCCCTCTGCACCACCGATGCAGTAATGTTTACTAAAGACACCATGCTAACAAACAAAAATCAATGTAGATGCAGCTGTCTATAAATAGAATTTGGAATCAAACTTTCTTGATTTTAGTTAATAAAGACAGAACAAGCTGTGATAAGATTTCAATTATGATTTTCAATTGTACATGTATGTAGTCTGAGTTGTCTCCCTTTGAAGATTACCTGGTGAAGACAGATTTAGGCAGTCTATATTCTTACCATGCTAATTATATTCAGACCGGTAATCACAATTAGTGCACAATTTTTAACATTACCACCTATTTGTGAAAAAATAGGGTGCTATTTATAAACTATAGTATGATATTTATGAAATATAAAGTAGGCTGGGGGCCCCGAGTGGCTCAATGAGTTAGTTCGTTGGACACAACAGCTCATACAAGCCTATCACCAATATGGCGTGGGTTCGCGCCCAGCTTTGTAAATTACAAGCAAGGGTGCATTCGACATGCAGCCACAAGTGATAAAGTTTACCAGTTGCTACCTAGGGTCTGTGGTTCTCTCCGGGTACTCCGGCTTCCTCCACCACTAAAACTAGTCGCCATGATATTGCTGAAAGTGGTGTTAAACACCAAAATTCAAATTCTTAAAGTAGGCTGCCATTTCTTAATAAAGCTTGCTATAGGCTAAATGAGATCTATGTATATATATTTTGCATGCCAAATTTACTTAGCTTATTCCCATGTCCTGACAACTCTGACCATATAAACTCCAAGAACACTATATCATTTTTCCTTTTAGAGGGGTGGGTCCATGGGTCAGAGTTAAAGGTTACACAGTATGCCTGGGCCAAAATTTGTTTCTGGAATCAAACTCGGGGAGCCTTTTACATCCAAACTCTGATTCAGTGACCAAAGCACTTGGGTCCAACATCAATCAATTCCCAGAATAATTCCAGTAAACTTTAGTCTGTCAACATGAATCTAAAGCTAAAGTTGCATTAATGGTTGAGTGGCATAAGAAAACTCACTTTAAATGTCATTGTCAGACAGACAAAAAAGCCTTTGATGCAGCATTTTAAAACTACAGTCTGATATATTTCCTAAGTGTAAGTGAAAAACATTGTTGGTTTTGGGATCCAAACTTTAATAGAGAACTTCTGCACCTTAAACTTTATGTGACCCTCAACAATTGTGCAATCATAGTATGTTGTATGGGTCTGTGTTAGTTATAATTTGTATGTAGACACACTGGTTTTACAGAATAATTCCAAGGTTTTAAGCAATGATTCTTGTCACAGAATAAAAGAGTATGCATATGGAGTGTTTATTTTTTCATCTGTTTTCAATACATATTTTGTTTAATATTTCCACTAAAAAAAAAGAATTTAAAAAGATAGTTCTTAATAATTATACTTTTAAAGACTAAAGATAAACTTTCAAAACTAACCAAAAGTTCAAAATTATTCTTATATAGTAAACTAAAGAACGATATTATATTGGAACCCTACTTATTACAGCTAAGCAATTTTAAAAATAGACAACTCATAACAAAATTCCGGTCAAGTGATCATAATTTAGAAATTGAAAAAAGTCATTACACAAATATACCCTGTCAAGAAAGACTGTGCAATACTTGCAATAACATTGAAGATGAAGATCACTACTTTTTACATTGTCGTATAAATAATCAGCCTAGAAATGTATTATTTAGTATTATTGGAAATTAATGCTCTAACTTTGTTAATATGTCTGATTTAAACAAATTGAAATATATTCTTAATCCAAATCCAGATATTTCTTCTGATATTTGTACCTTTATTAAACAATCATTAGAATTAAGGTAAAGAGTCCATGTCCGTCAAAAACTCTTTCTTTTGTAAAAAAAAAATGTTGTATTGTGTTATTATTGTTTGTATTACTATAGATGCCACGCCTTTTAACTACTAATCCGTGATCTTAACCTGGGCTACTGTTTTAAATATGTATATGCATGGAGATATGACTTTTTTTAAATATGCGTGAATTCTAGCTAGTTCTTAACGATGTATGATATACGAGATGGTAGACTAATTCAACAAATTAACCGGATTTTAGTGATGTATTATATGCATGGACTTTTATAAATAACAAGCTTTTAGTGGGTGCGGGTGCTTTTTTATGTTTTGTTTTAACGATGATGTACATACCTCTTAAAAATATGCTTCATTCAAGCAGTGCTCCACATTCAATGGAGGAAGTTACAGAACAAGTAACAAGTAACAAGTATTGCCATTCTCTATCCAGAGTTGTCGTTCCTGCTACCCTACACAGTCAACACTCATTTTACAAGATTCTTGTAAAATTTAGAAAGAGTAAAAAAAAATCTACTTAAAATTGTTTTAATTATTG
>MJUT01063105.1:449430-462580 GCA_002080005.1 Gigantidas platifrons
ATTTCAGATTGTACCGGATGTTGGAATACTGTGGTTTTATTTCAATTAACAGAAATACTTTGGGACCATAAATTTTTGTCGGATGTCACAGGAAGTCGGAAAACTCAGTTGTCAGATTGCACAAGTTCCACTGTACTTCAGTATGCTTTGATTGGTTTAAGCTATTTTCTTTACTACAGAAAAAGATAATTTGTTTCAGATGAGGCATTAAGTAGCTGTAAAAATGGATCATGTAACCACACCTGTATCCCTACCCCATCTGGTGCTGTTTGTCAATGTAATCCAGGATTTCTTCTTCAAAATAATACATGTAAAGGTATGTACATGTATGTTGTCTAGCAGTCTTCGCGCTAACCTACTTTCCCAAAGCCTGGGACAAGTAAAACTGGATTTGGACAAGTGAAAATTATGAAAGAATTATGAATAGATATAATTGTTTTCTAAATTTGTCTTTCAGGCAACTAGGTGAATAAAATGAAGGCAAAGTCTGGTTTAGCTTTTTGTCTGTTTTATTTCGTCTCCAAAAATGATTTTTGCGATTGTATTATGGAATAGGTGTGTCGTAAATAAATAATTATTCCAATATTATGTGTTCACTTCTGATTTTTTGCGATTGCAAAAAGGAAGATAATTGATCTTACAACTTAAAGGGATACAGATTGCCAGTTACTAACACAATTTTCAATGGTGACAATATTTTTGGCCTAGTTGATATCATGATTAGCTATAATCCTTCTTAAAGTATTAAGCACAGACAGTTTCAGTCAGACAACACTATAAATAAATCAGCTCAGCATGGGCGTGGCACATACAATTTAGGCATCAACATTTCGTCATCTATTAAAGAAGTAAAAAAAATTTGTTTAAAAAATTTACTCACTTGGCACAATTCAAAAATCACTTAATTTACTCACAATAATGACTTAAATTACTCACAAAAATCACTTAATTTACTCGCACAAAAATCTGAATTAATTTTTTGAGTCAATTTAATATGTTTTTTCAGATATTAATGAGTGTAAAAATAACATGTGTAGCCAAGGATGTATTAATCTACCAGGATCATACAATTGTTCTTGTCTGAAAGGCTACAACTTACAAAGTGGTGGACACTGTAAAGCAGAGGGTATGTATGAAGATACAAACATTTAGTGTTACAAATCAGGTCAGAAACATTTGACGAGACCAAAGAAGATAATCAGAAGCTGTAGATCAAAGAAGGACATAATACATTGGCCAAAAGAAAAATGACATGAAGACAAACATAAGTCAACGAAGCGCTGCACGGGAAACTAAATATTTGGCAACACGAATTAAAAAACAGCTGGAGTGAACCCTAGAGATTCGGAACGGTAAGCCGTGCCTACTCCACTGATATCACTCGTCTCGTTTATCAAAATGTGTAAAAGAAAAATATGTAAAAGATATTAGCTTCTAGCTTTATTACATTTGTTTGTATGCATGACAACAAAAACTTTGTCTTGGACAGCTAGGGTATGTATTATAAACCAGAAAGGATAGCTATAAGTTTAATGAAAGATTGATTGATTTATTTATTGTGTTTAATGCCACTTTCAGCAATATTTCAGCTATATCATGGGGTGGTGGAAGAAGCCGGAGTACCCGGAGAGAACTACCGGCCATGGGCAAGCAACTGGTCAACTTTATCACTTGCAGCTGTGAGTTGAGTGCACTCTTTTTTGTAATTTACAAAGCCAGGCACGAACCCACTCCGTATTGGTGATAGACTTGTATGAGTTGTTAGGTAATCCAAATACCTAACTCACTGAGCCACCTTTAATGAAAAACAAGACAGATGGCTGATATTTTTTTTTCATATAAATTTGATTAACTTTAAATTCAAAAAAATCAATTCTGTATTTGTGAATGTAAATATAGATATATTATCTCCTTTTTATTATTTTGGTGAAAAATATGTTATTTGTGGAATGTATGATCTCCCTTTTCATATATTTGTAAGAGTTATCTGTCGGCTATTGGGATATAATTTTCATGGAATAATTAAGTAAATATGCATTTCTTTTTAATGTGAGAAAGAATTTTATTGCAAAGAATATATAAAGATTCTAAGAGCATGTATTGAATATAACTTGTTTTCTCTGTGATATAGGTGAACAATTTAGCTTTAAACAACAATCAATCACATACTAATAGTTAATTACAGTCAAACCTGTATTAAGAGGTCACCTTTTGGACAAAGAAAAGATGGCCTTATAAGACAGGTGACCTCTTAAAAGTGGTTAAATTCATATGAAATTTTTATGACATGACACGAAAAAGGTGACCTTTTAATACAGGTGATTGCTTAATAGAGGAGGACCACAAGTGAAAACCCTGAGGTTTGCTTTCATTGTCTTTATTACTGATATTAATATTTCTTAAGAAAAGACAACAACACTCATCATTGCTGCATGTTTGTCGTTGATTCAGGTCGACACTAAAGTTTCAATCTTCTTAATTAGATCATCTATAATTCCTTTTCTATTTTTAGAACTGTGTAACTAGATATTTTTTTTATTAATTTAGGGCCAGATCCAGTGCTATATATTGCAGCATACAACAAGATATTATCATACAAGTTAAGATCGTCAAGTAAAGAAACAGCACCAGTTGTAATGCACTTAACACGTGTACAGAACTTAGGTATTGTGTTCAAACACATCAATAAATTAGTCAATGGCATCTTCCATTTACAATGCAAATTCAAATCTTTTTTGTACTCTAATTAGAATTGAAATAATTTATGACGTACTGTTGTTTATTCATAATTTCAAAATTTTTGTAAATTTTACCCCTCGCTCTGCTGCGCTCCATTCAGGTGAAAAATTGTTGTTAAATTATTACCTACCCATGGTAAAAGTTCCAATAAACCATGGGCTGCTATAAATTATTTCATAAGAAAATGTAATATCTTTAATGAGAATATCGTCTTGAATATTTTTTGCTGGAGGTTACGCTACCAACAATCAATTCTTATTGAGTTTTTTTTCCACAGATGTAGACAGTAAACATTTATATTGGACAGACAGTAAAAGCATGGCGGTGTACATGTATGATCTAGAATCTGATCACAAGCCATGGAATATTGTAGATACAGGTAACCTTGAAATTGCCTTCCTCTTTTACTTTAGCAGATTTCAAAATTTTGTGGGAAAGTTATCATGTTTTTGACCCCACTGTAAAAACTTGTGATTTTGGCCATTTATTATGTAGTCATGACGATGAAGACTTTTTACAGAAAATTTTTCAAAGGAATCTATTTGCTTTTCTGATTTATTATACCCCCACTCATAGAGAGGGGGCTATATTGAAATCACCTTGTCCGTCCGTCCGTCCGTTAGTCTGTTTGTCCATCCGTTCACACTTTCTTTAAAGATGTCTCGGCTGCTACTGGAAGAAATGATTTTATTTTTGATACATGACTTTGGCATAGTGACTTGTACCGTGTCTCCCCTTTCCAGGCTTACCGCACATCTACTTCCTGTTTACCGCGTGACTTAGAATTTTTCATGTTTGCCGTAATGAAAATTTTCGTAACAGATATCTCAGCTTCTATTGGAAGAAATGATTTTATATTTGATATGTGGCTTTGGCATGGTGACTTGTACCATGTCTCCCCTTTCCAGATTTACTGCACATCTACTTCCTGTTTACCATGTGACTTATAATTTTTCATGTTTGCCATAATGAAGATTTTCGTAACAGATATCTCAGCTTCTACTGGAAGAAATGATTTTATATTTGATATATGGCTTTTGCATGGTGAATTGTAAAGTGTCTCTCCTTTGCAGGTTTACGGCAATCTACTTCCTGTTTGCTGCACGACTTAGAATTTTTCATGTTTGCCGTAATAAAAACTTTTGTAACAGATATCTCAGCTTCTACTGGAAGAAGTGATTTTATATTTGCTATATAGCTTTTGCATGGTGACTTGTACCATGTCTCCCTTTCCAGGTTTACCGCACATCTACTTCCTGTTTACCGCGCGACTTAGAATTGTTCATGTTTGCCGTAATGAAAACTTTTGTAACAGATATTTCAGCTTCTGCTGGAAGAAATGATTTTATATTTGATATATGGCTTTGGCATGGTGACTTGTACCGTGTCTCCCCTTTCCAGGTTTAACGAACATCTACTTTCTGTTTACCTCATCGTTAGTGATTCATTTTCTGGTAATGAGTGTTGAGATATATACAAATTTGACACAAATGAACGAGTGGGTGTATTCTTAGCACGACGTAGCGTGCAACATCTTGTTTTTCCAGAGTTAGAAAAGGGGGCTTCTTTTATTAGTTTTTCACCCTTCTACATTTTAAAAGGAAATTCTTAAAAATTTTGCATGTTTGCTTATTATCATATTGAGAATTGCATAACGTTAGAACACTTTGTTGGGCCGTCGTGATTGTTATCGTATGGGAGTTGGATTTACAACTACCTGTGCAATCAATGTCTATCACCACTAAAGTTGTGAGTTCAAACCCCACTCAGGCGAAGTGTTTGTCAGTGACTTGCGGCAGGTCAGTGGTTTTATCCGGGTACTACAGTTTCCTCCACCAATAAAATTGATTGCCAGGATATAACTAAAATATAGTTGAAAGTGGCATTAAACACCATTCTTTGATTGTACCATTTTTTTCAAGGAGTTATTGCTCTTTGTGACTCTCTACATCAAAATTGCGTGGTGGGGGATGGAGACATGTTTTTCCGTCAAAAACAGCATTTAATTTCTTTTGATCTTATTATAGGTCTAGGTACACCTGCAGGCATTGCAGTGGATACATTTACTACTCACCTGTATATTGTGGACAGTTCTAAAAATAGAATAATTGTTTGTAATAGCTATGGCTATGTCTGTGTCGTAATACAGGAAAACCTAAGTACACCAGAAGATATTGTAATTATACACAAACACAGGTATGTACAGTGCATGTAAGGGTAATTTAAAGTCCGTAAAATGAAAATTTGAATTTACTGGTCAGAATCAAATACTTGAATTTATTTTATATAAATATTTAAATAAAAACTGAAAAATGTTCTGGTCCAAACAAAGTTTTACTGGTGTTTTGCATGAGGACTGTATAATATGACCACACAATTTTGTGATCATATTATAACTCAGATCTTTCATTTGTATTTTTATTTTTCATTTGTAGACTGCCACTTGGCATTGGGGAAATAAACTTTTACACATGTCTATATGTCAGTCCATAGGTACATCTGTCCCTCTTTTTGTTTCTGCTCAATAACTCAAGTTCCCCATCAGCAAATCGTATAAAAAGATGTATGACAAACATACTGAGGGTCAGACACAATAAAAGACAGGTCCAGTATGGTTTTGAACTTTAACATTTTCCATTCTGGAGCTACAGGCAAACATATATTCCTCCGTCATATTTGAGACAAAGAAAAGTTACCACATAAGACTATTGACCGCACTTCATGTCCATGATGATTTGTGTATTACTGTTAACAGGGTAATTTCATGGGAAAAATGGTGATGGTTTTGTAATGCTCCAGTGTTTTTGTAGCATTTTTAGAGATGATTTACATCTTCCTACCCAATCAGTACCTATAAAAATGGGTGGGGGGGCCATAGTCGCCATGATCGTATAGTAGTTGTGAAAGTTGTGAATTCAAACCCCATTCATGGCGAGGTTAACTCGATGCAACATCATGTGATAAAGTTTGTCGGTGACTTGCAACAGGTCGGTGGTTTTCTCCGGATGCTCTGATTTCCTCCACCAATAAAACTGACCATTCCGATATAACTGAAATATTGTTGAAAGTAGCGTTAAGCACCATAAAACCAACCAACCAACATCTACCTACCCAATCAGTACCTATGAGATGTTTTTTATAACCAATGGATATGTTTTTACAGAAAATTAATTTGGTCAGAGGTGGGTAGAAACCCTTGCATAATGAGATCTGAGATGAATGGTCAGAGGAAGGAGAAGTTTATAGATAATGATATTCAGCATCCACACAGTTTAGCAGTAGATGAACCAGTGAACACATTATACTGGATAGACTTAGTGTTGGCTAGAATAGAAAGTGTCAAGCTAGATGGAAGTGAAAGAAGGGTAGGTTATATATGTAATGGTATTCTTCCTCCACAGTCTGTACATTGACATATTGTTCTGGATATACTCAGGATGAAATAGGCCTAATGATCCTAAAACGTTTTAGGATGACTTTGTACTTGTGCACAAAAAAAAGTAAATCAGAATGCTTCATTAAATACTTTATTCGTATTGGACAATTCTGCAGTTGAGTACGAAAATTGTACTCAAAAGTTTTTTGAATATACCCAGATCCACAGAACAGACAAAGGGTGGTTAAATAGTAATGATATTCATCCTCCACAATCTGATAGTTGATGAATTGTATTGCGTAGACTCAAGTTGTTGATAGATTGGGTTGATGGAATGGAGAAAAAGATGGTTAATAAAGAGGTACCTTTTTGTATGAGAGTTAACAGGCTGTAACCAAAAGGTGATGTTTTGTGTATGAAATTAAAACGTTTTGTGAGGAAGGTAAAAAAAACCATCACCAAAAAAAGGAAACTTATTAATTTATTTTTAAAAATGTCAAATAGTGATGATCAAAAATCCTACCAACTGTGACAATATCAACCATCTTTCTGACTAACTGTACAGGTGAGGATCCAGAAATATTTTCAAATTGGGGACGGTTTCTTGTGAAAAGGGGGGAGGGGTATATTTTTCTGCATATTTTCAAAAAATTCCTGGGAACATTAGCATTTCATGTGATAGGAAGAAGGGTTTCATTCAACCCCTTGAACCCTCCTGCTGGATCCTCTACTACTTTAAGCTTCTGTTTTTGTACATCCTGCATTGGTTTCTGCTCAATACCTTAAGGAAACCATTTGAAATTTATACATAAAGTCAGGGTAATTAAAAGAAAGGCCAGATTTTATTGCACACCTTACCATTTTTTTCTTTCCGGAGTTATGTCCCTGTTTACACTGCAAAGTCAAGAAATTCTGAATAGACCAGTCTTTGTGAATATTGTCTGAAAATTCTGAACAGTCTGAACATTCTAAACATGAATTACTATAGCTGAAAGCAAGGGCATCCATGTCCTATGGCACATTCTTCCATTTTTTTTTTTTTACTATTTTCAGATAGTGTTTTCAAGGAAATTAAAGCATCCATTTGGTATTGCTGTGTTTGAGGATACACTATACTGGGCAGATCAGGGACATTCTTCTGTCATGTCAGTTGATAAAGTAACTGGCAGACGATTGTTACCATTGACAACAGATATTGACCATGTGACTAGTATTGTTGTAGACCATCCTGTTTTATACCAAAATGGTAACCAAGGTAACAATAATAAGTACATGACATTTGTATGAGAGAACAACATAGTTAAGATAAGGATCATGTTCGTTACAAAGCACACCAAACCATACTCTTTTTAGAAATGAACAAGATACATAAATTGTATGTTATGAAAAGAAAGTTTAAACAGTGATGGTCAATAGAGCGAACAACAATCTCTCACATCAACTCACTGATCATAAAAAAAAGACCACTCCATATGATTTTGTAAATTCAAGTCCAGGCTCGGGACAAATATGTGGCTGGGTTAAACCAGTTAATTGGATCCCAACCCTCCCCCTCTTGATAATTGGATCTCCAATGGCAATACATATATAAACAAACAATAAACAATAAAACCTGCACATATTCGCTTCCACTCACAAAGACCAAAAACATGTGTATATTTGGTAAATAACAACAGAAATATTTACAAAAGCATTGATTTGCTTATTATTCATGAAGTCATTTGTTACTTTGACAAAACTGATGATGACCTAATAACTGAATCACTTCTGAAATAAACATTTTGAAATATAACCCTTATTTTATTTCAGGAAAGCCATGTTGGTTACATGAGTGTAAAGAGATTTGTCTCCCCTTTGGTAGTAGTAATTTCACCTGTGGTTGCCCTTACCACAAGAAGTTAGATTCTGATAAAAAGTCATGCATTGGTAATTAGAAGGATTTTAATGTCAGACAGAATTTAAATAAACAAATCTTAATATAGTTTAAATTAATAAATTTTAAAACACTTTTAATAGGCTTGATACTGTGGTATCGCAAAGCACCTGAAAGGTTGTCATGGTAATGGGATTTACATCTACCAATGGAAATACCCCTCACCACTGTTATTGAGAGTTTGAATCCCCTCCATGGCAAGGTGTACTGTTCTGATTTTTTGTGATAAATTGGGAAAAGAAAGTTTAAACTGTGATGGTTAACAATTCTACAAATATTAACAATGTAAACAAACAACCCTCACCTCAAATCATTGAACATAAAAAAAAAATGAAATATGCAATGGAAATCCAGGTCCTAGTTTGGGACAGGCGTATACAGTTTGTCATTGACATGCTGTATGTTGATGGATTTCTACTAATACTCGGGTTCTCTCCATTAATAAAACAGACCGCCAACATATTGTTGAAAATGGCATTAATTACGTTTAATTTATTCTCTAACTCAAATCATTTGTAACATCTACTGCATACTTGGATTGTTTTTTCTCAAATTTCTCATTTCGTCCTAATGAAATGTAATTTGTTCAATTTTATGTCCATCGTTTGTGACACAATCTGTACTTCTTCTTTCTATGCAAGTGTATATTTAACTTAACTTCCAAATGAGGTATAATTTTAATTCAGATATCTATGTGCTATTCCAGGCAGTAAAAGCATTTAATTATAATTTTATTTTTGAGGTATGTCAACAACATCATCTCTTTTAAAAAAAAACTTGATACTTGGTATTGGAAATTTTAATGGTTTATCTCCCTTTTGTGATTTTTAAAAATTAAGTACAAATTGCTAAAGGGAAATTTAACTCACTAAAGTTTCCTATTGCAGTTGTCTCCCTTATTGATACATTATATTTTTTTTTATTTGAAGATGATGTAGAAAAATGTCCCTATCTCTTAGTTGGAGGTAATCGAGCCATACTACAATATCCTTTGTGTGGGATAGGTAAACAAGAGAATCTGATGTCTTACATTGACATGGCAGATATTGAGAAAGTGTCGGTTATTGACCAAGACAAGTCCAGGATACTCTACAGTGATTTAAATAAAGGCAAAATAGCTATTACAAGTTTAGAAAAGGACAAAAATAAACAAAGGTACAGTAGTCTCCCTTCTTTTATCCTGCATTTGTTGCATTTAACAGTTAACAAAAGGTGTCAGATAAACAAATTATGTATTCTACAGCTAAAATTATGTCACTTTTTTAGCTCATCTGGCCAAAGGCCATGTGAGCTTTTGTCATCACTTGGCATCTGTCGTCTGTGTTAACTTTTCACATTTGAGTCTTCTTCTCTGAAACTGCTTAGTCAAATGAACCGAAACTTGATAGGAAGCATCTAATGGAAGGTCACCTATTAAGATTGCTCATTTTGTCCCGATCGATTAAGAATCATGGCGGCCATAGGCAATTCTTGTTTCTGGTTGGTGGATTTATAAAAATCTTCTCCACTGAAACCACTTGACCAAATGAACTGAAACTTGGTAGGAAGCCCTCTATAAAGATTGCTCGTTTCATTCCGATCTGTTAACAAACACGGCCATCGTAGGCAATTCTTGTTTTGATACCTTTGCATTTTCTATCTTTATGTTTTACCTGTTGAACTTTGGTAAACTAGTTTGAACTATTTGTAAATCAGTTAACTTCCTGATGAAAGGAATTAATGATAATTGTTTAATTTTCTTTAGTTGATATATAAAATAATAACAATCTATGGATTAATTTTGATTTTTATGCAGTAAGATCTCACCTTTGTCCTATTTTTCTACCCTCATACACATAAACTTTATAGGAAACATTTGAAGATACTAAAGGGGTAATCAGAAGCTATAAATCGAAGAAGGACAGACAATACAATTTAAGATGCTGTACTTTTATTGTTTACAGTAGTTCCACTCATATAGAACCACTCTCCCTCCAAAAGCCACACAGGGGGTCTGCCGTCGTGATCGTATGGTGGTTGGATTTAAAACTACCTGTTCAATCAGTGTTCTCGATACAACATTATGTAATAAAGTTTGTCAGTGACTTGCAACAAGTCGGTGGTTTTCTCCGGGTACTCTGGTTTCCTCCACAAATAAAACTGACCGCCACGATATAACTGAAATATTGTGGAAAGTGGCATTAAACACTATAAGCCTAAATCAAATCAAAGGCCATCCCTCTTATCAGCTTTTTTTTTATTACAGAAGGGTGGCCTTATAAGAAAGGGATGCCTGTATTTGTAATACTTACCGTATTTGCTGGACATTAAGCCGCACTTGAGTTTAGGCCGCATGGCCCTTTTTGGGAGAGAAAAATGATTTTGTCCACATATAGTCCGCACCGGATTATAACCCGCCCGCCATTTTGATTGTGTATGTCACATGGGGGTTGTTTACAAACAAATACCTGTGGGTTGTGTACCATCAGTACACATGTTTATAATGTCATTAATGGGTGTATTTGTGATGAAATTTAATAAAGAATATATTATTTGTTATCTGTTAGTGTTATTTTTTTAATTAAAGAAATAATTAGATCTATTTAGTGTTTTGTCTGCCAAATTTAACTTCCTTTGCAGTTGGGACATCGGCGTCTGCTCAGCTTGGGTAGGTATCTTTGTTGTCATTTATAACAGGATGTAGGCCTACACTGATTGTTTATTCGTGAGGCCATAAAGTAATTAAAATGTACTCAAGACACTGATTGACCCTTTGATCACCATAAACAAACAACTGATTATTACCTTACCTGAGTGTGTGGAAATAAATCCATTTTAATGACAATAATGTGTAACACGTTTTGTTCTGAAAATACAAATGTAGGTCATTCATGAATATTCAAATTAGTGTCCAAATAGATTTTCTTATGGGGCACTTACAGGAAATAAAAGTTAGAATTGTAAAATTGAATTACTAAAGAGTTGTTTTAGAGGTTGTCAATGAAACATGATAGCGACATTACTCATAGATCAAAACGACGACAATTTTAATTACCTATTTGAAAATTATATATCAAAATAGCGACATAATGGCTTCATTATTTTTGCAATGCTACAATAATTTCCCTTCATGGAGCCCCAGTCAATACGATAATTATCTCCACTTGTTTGACTTAGAAATTGTGCCGATCGATTGATGAAGAAAATACTTGGATAACATCGAAATGCATGAAAAGGGAATCAAACACAACAATACATATACTTTATTTAACATTCTTTATTATGATCATAAAATAGACAAAAACAAGTACAAGAATGAAAACAGGTCGGTCCAATCTATCATGCTGGGTGTTTCATGTCCAATTTTTTTTTCTGTTGACACCTGAAATTTTGAAAAAATACATATATTAGCCGCACCACAGTATAAGCCGCGGGCTGACTTTCACAAAATAAAAGTCGCGACTTATTTTCTGAATTTTACGGTATATAAAACTTGGGTATATAATTTGTTTATATCAAATATTTGTTTCTATTTCAGGAGCAATATTCTGTATTCTAATTTACCAACTATAGGAGATGTTTCTGTTGACTGGAACACAGGTATTATATACTGGACAAATCCCGTACATGTAAGTATGTTAAAGAGATTATTCCTACAGTCAAACCTGTGTTAAGAGGTCACCTTGGAGACAAAGAAAAAGTTGCTTTATAAGAGGTTCAATTCATATGAAATTTTCTATGACGTGACGAGAAAAATGGGACCTTTTAATACAGGTGGCTGCTTAATAGAGGTGACCACATGGGCAGGTTTTACTGTATTTTGAAAAAAAAATTTATGTCTTAATTACAATTGCATCTCAACATTTCCATTTCAAAATAGGGACCTTTATGGTCATGATTGTATGGTTGTTGGATTTACAACTAGCTATGCAATCAGTGCCTATCACCACTAATGTTGTGAGTTCGAACCCTGCTGAGGCAAGGTGTACTCGATACAACATTATATGATAAAGTTTGTCAGTGACTTGCGGCAGGTCAGTAGTTTTCTCTGGGTACTCCGGTTTCCTCCACCGACAAACCTGACCACCACAATATAACTGAAATATTGTTGAAAATTGTTTTTAAACTCCATAACCCACACCATTTCAAAATATTAAAAAATACACAGAAAAGTGTTTGTGTTTTTTCTTATTGAGGATAATAAATTTGATTAAAGATTATGGGGTTTGGGTGGTTAGGGGTATGTTGTTTATAGTATTTTTAGCCCCATCATGGTAAATTGAACCCTCTCATTTTTTGCAAAGCAAAGGTTTCATGATGCCATAAGAAAGGGCTTTGATATACAATGGATACAAATTGACCTCATGGTCAATATATCATGGGGTTCAAAATACCATATGACATTGGATAATACATGAATCATTACGAACTGGAACTCGCCATACAGTTCTATCGATTTTAAATAAGCAGTTGCTTGTGTTATGAGGTCATATTTCATAAAGTCATAATACTGAACATTGAATACAAGTTTGACTGTTTATTTTTAGAGTCTTGTCCAAGCTGGAAGTATAAATGGCAGTTTGGTGATGACTGTTGTCCAAACAGGTTTACAACAACCTAATTCTATAACAATTGATCCTGAAGGAGGGTAAGGAAGCTTCATCATTCAAAAATCCAGAAAATTCTATAAAAAAAAAAGATATTGCAAACTGAATGACGGAATAATCATGAGAATTGACACTCAAACGTTCGTTTATGTCTTCTGTCCTGAATATTCTGTTTAATTTTGATCAGCAATACCGGTACATAATAAGCATAAATTTTGAAAATGGTAATTCAAGCTTCTTTTATTCCATTTTAAAGGTTTGACCAGACATGATGAAAGCAAGGGCAGTTGTGGTCATGATCATTGGTATTTGGATTTACAACTACCTATGCATTCAGTGCCTATTAGTATACCACTAAAGTTGTGAATTCGATCCCACTCATGACGAGTTGTACTCAATACAGCATTATGTGATAAAGTTTGTCAGTGACTTGCAGCAGGTCAGTGGTTTTCTCCGGGTACTCTGGTTTCGTTCACCAAAAATGCCACGATATACCAGAAACTTTTAACCGTAATG
>MJUT01063105.1:477638-488070 GCA_002080005.1 Gigantidas platifrons
GATCATTTGACATAGGCATATCCTTAATAAGCGTAACTTTAGTTCAGAGCTCACTAGACTGCAAAGAAAATGTTGAACAATTAAGCCACCAGTGTTTTGAGAGGCATGTTCATATATGTGAACCGCTAAACATAGAGGTTAAAAAACCTAGAATATGTGGCAGACACATAATGAGAAATAATGTAGGAAGTCAATAACTGTACCTTTTCTCGACTATGCGCTAAAGGAAATGAAAATAAGGTTTACCGACCTACACACCAGAGCCGCTTTGGGACTACAGTTGGTTCCATCTATTATTGAAAATATTGCTCCATAATTGAGCCCCCCCCCCGTCAACAGAGTCTCTGGATCCGCCCCTGTGATTTAGTTGTGTGCTTAACTTGTGTATTCTCAAAATATTTCTTATAGAAAATGATTTTGAAATTATAAAGTAAAACTACATTAAATTCTGAATTTATTGATATAACAATTATCAAAATCGGACATGAATTAAAAAAATGTCACACATCAGAACAAGGTCTTCGGTCTCCATCTTGAATCACATGACTCTTCCGTCTAATGTACCTCGTGGAAAGGAAGAGATGGAAACTCTTGAAGATCTTCCGTTGGCAAAAAAACGGACTGGAAGGTCTTCCGATCTTCTTCCTAGTAGCAAAAAAACACTGCCCGGGTGATAAAATTAGATTTTAAACTCACTCTTATATAATTTAGGCTATCATGTTATATCATTGTTCATTGTGTCGCCTGCGTTACACAGAGGCGACATATAGGGATCACTATCCGTCGTCAGGCATCAGCGTGACAAAATGATTTCTGTCACATTTTTCTCAGGAACCACGAAGGCCAGCTTCTTGATATTTGGCACAGAGCATCAGTATGGAGAACTGTATTGTGTAAGACAGTTTCGAATCTGCCGCATGTCCACTTCCTGTTTGACGGAACTTAGAATATTTTTATACACCCGCTCCCCGAAGGGGGAGGAGGGTATACTGTTTTACCTCTGTCCGTCCTTCCGTCCGTCCAAGATATTTTTCGTCGCATTTTTCTCAGTAACTATTGATGGCAGAAATCTGATATTTGGTCACAAGCTTCATATAGGTATGCCATATTGTGGGTAGCGTTTTTGTACCTGTCAGATTCCTACTTCCTGTTTGCCGACTTAGTTGGTTTTTATACACATTGAACATATATGCACATTTTTCGTCACATTTTTCTCAGCAACTATTGATAGCAGAAATCTGATATTTGGTCACAAGCTTCATATCGGTACCCCATATCGTGGGAAACGTTTTTGGACCCATCAGATTCCCACTTCCTGTTTGCCGATTTTGTTGATTTTTATACACATTTAACATATATGTGCATTTTTCTAAGCAACTATTGATCACTGGAATCTGATATTTGGTCACAAGCTTCATATAGGTATGCCATATTGTGGGAAGCGTTTTTGAACCCGTCAGATTCCTACTTCCTGTTTGCCGACTTAGTTGGTTTTTATACACATTGAACATATATGCACATTTTTCGTCACATTTTTCTCAGCAACTATTGATGGCAGAAATCTGATATTTGGTCACAAGCTTCATATAGGTACCCCATATCGTGGGAAGCGTTTTTTGACCTGTCAGATTCCTACTTCCTGTTTGCCGAAGAGGGGGGGTATCATAAGTGAGCATTAGCTTGCTGTTCATCTTGTTGATATAGAAAAATTTGTCATAAAATAATTTCTGTCACATTTTTCTCCGGAACCACACAGGCCAGCTTCTTGATATTTGACACAGAGCATCAGTATGGAGAACTGTATCGTGTAATACAGTATTGAATCTGCTGCATTTCCACTGCCTGTTTGACAGAACTTAGAATATTTTTGATATCGAAAAATTTGTCATAAAATAATTTCTGGCACATTTTTCTCAGTAACCACACAGGCCAGCTTCTTGATATTTGGCACATAGCATCAATATGGAGAACTGTATCATGTAAGACAGTTTCGAATCTGTCCCATGTCCACTTCCTGTTTGACGAACTTACATTATTTTTTATATAGAAAAATTTGTCACACAATAATTTCTGTCACATTTTCTTAGGAACCAGACAGGTTAGCTTCCTGATACCTGGCTCAGAGCATCAGTATGGAGAACTGTATCGTGTAAGATAGTTTCGAGTCTGCCGCATGTCCACTTCCTGTTTGCCACAACTTAGAATATTTTTAGATAGAAAAATTTGTCACATTTTTCCCAGGAACCACACAGGCTAGCTTCCTGATATATGGCACAGAGCATCAGTATGGAGAACTGTATCACATGTGCACATAATTTTTGATGGAACTTAGCTATAGATTATTTTTATTTGCATGATAATATCTCATCCTTCAAATAATTCATCATGTCAGAATAAATTGTAATTTTCATAAACTTCATCAGTCAAAACTAACTATATCACAAAATTTAGAATAATATACTTTTTCATCATGATGTTACTTTCAATGATGAAGTAATCTAAAGAAAATAAGTTCGCAGGCGACACATGTCTTCCCTGGAAGACTTACCACTAAGTTTGGACCTACATCGGTGTTGTAATTGTTAGTGTGCTTACTTCGAGTGGTAGATCGTGAATTCCAGCCCTGGTCGGGTCAAACTAATGACTATAAATTGATATTTGTTGCCTCACCACTAAGTAAAAGCAAAGATGGTTGGCTCAGAATAAGAATAATTTGCCAGAGTGGAGTGACACGTCTATCCGCTGACTGTTGTTTCAGTGAGCTAAGTATTCAACTAATGCATGTTGGACTAGTACAAAGTGGCCATCATCATCATCATCTCATTGAAATGTAACTTGTTCTTGCCATGTATAGTTAAATATTGCTCATTTGGCATTAAACAACAATCACTCACTCACTCACTCACTCACTCAATGTTCATTTGTTTGTCAGTCTTTTGTAGCACTTTTCTAAGTGTCATCTTGAATACTACTAAGCATCAATCAATCAATCAATCAATCCAAGTGTCATCTACATAGAGGTAATTTTATTCATTTTGACGAATTTTCAGACCCTGTGTTTATTAAGTTCCAATTTTGCAGGTTCAAGACCAACCTTTGCAGTAGGCAGTTCTAGTGACGGAATCTTCCAGCTTAACGACCGTTACCAAAGAATTGACCTTGACCTTGGTAATACGTCTAAAGACGTGACCTCTTTAGATGTCAACATGAAATCAGGAGATATTTATTTCTTTTCTAAAAAGGTAATCACAAATATTTAGTAACCAAATGATTTTTTTGGGTGCCAGACCAAATTTAGGTGCATAACTCAAAACATTTTTCAAAAGTTTTTATTTGAGAACAATCAAAATAGCAAGTCATTGTCGTCCCATTCACAGGGACTTGCTATCGGGCACTAAATTTGTTTACCATCATTGAACAACAAACAGGAAAAAAACATGGTACACTTTCTTATTTTTAATACAAGTAAAGAATATCTCTACTTTATAAAAACATGAACGGGCACAGGACATTTGAGTGCCAAATTCAAAAGTACATATGGACATTTGAGCGCCGTACTTATAACCCATTTTAGCGCCAGGTTAATGAGTTTACCTGTAATTTGCATAGCCTATTTGAGCACTAGATTTTTTAGCCTTCCTGTATTTTCCATAACTCATTTTAGCAACGCCTTACCTGTAAAAAGGTAAGTAAATGAAAAGAACTCACTATATTTTCATTAAGTATTTTTGAGCTCACTGAGTTATTTGCAAGTCTTAATGTATTAAAGATGGAAGTAAATTTAACAGAGACAAACAAAGGTGCAACAAGTTATACCCCCACTCGTAGTGAGGGGGCTATATTGCAATCACCTTGTCCATCCGTCTGTCCGTCCGTTCACACTTTCGTAACAGATATCTCAGCTTCTACTGGAAGAAATGATTTTATATTTGATATATGGCTTTGGCATGGTGACTTGTACCATGTCTCCCCTTTCCAGGTTTACCGCTCATCTACTTCCTGCTTACAGTGCAACTTAGAATTTTTCATGTTTGCCGTAATGAAAACTTTCGTAACAGTTATCTCAGCTTCTACTGGAAGAAATGATTTTATATTTGATATATGGCTTTGGCATGGTGACTTGTACCGTGTCTCCCCTTTCCAGGTTTACTGCACATCTACTTCCTGTTTACAGTGCGACTTACAAATGAACGAGTGGGGGTATTCTTAGCACGACGTAGCGTGCAACATCTTGTTTAATTTGTGATGGATTTAGATACAGGGTGGATAAAGTATTGAAATCAAAAGAAATATCTTGGAGATGTACTGCCCAAAGTTGTACAGCCAGGGTGAGAACAGACGAAAATGGTTCCATGATTGTGCAACAGAAAAACATGCACAACCACTACGCTAATGACCGTGAAAATGAATGCCATGTCCTTCGCATCAGGGCTAAGAGGAAGGCTGATGATGATGTTTCTCAAAGACCTTCGAAAATAATAAGAGGAGAGCTTCAAACGATGACTGAAGAACATCTACAAACAAGTGACCTTACGTGTGTGTCTAAGGCTATATATAGAAAAAGACGCAAAACACAAAGTCACGACAGGAAACACATGTCGACATGAATCATTAGCCAAGATGAACATTGAGACAAACAAGTTTGAAAACTTTTGAATGACGAAGATACTGGAATTATAATATTCACATGTTCAACATACATCGCTTAGTGTTCTGTGGAGCAGGTATTTATGGATGGAACTTACAAATGCTGTCCGAAATTTTTCTATCAGCTTTATACATTGCTTTTAAAGTCTAATCTCTTAACACTAGTTGTTATGAGACAGCTAATTCTGGCAAACAGAAGAGGTATTGAGATTAATAATTCGCTCAAATGGGTTAACAATTCCGGCACTCAAATGGGCTATGGTGTTTTGTTTATTTTCGCTCAAATGGGTTAAAAATCTGGTGCTCAAATGGGTTATACATTGGCACTCAAACGTCCGATTTGTTTTCGCTCAAATGTCTTATCGAAGCAATCAAATGTCCTCTGCCGATATGCACACAGGGAGGTTCAACGAACCCTTGAAAACTAAGAAAGAATATCAAAGACAAGATTTAGGTAAAATAATGACTATCAGTCAATAATTTCGCATTATGATTATTACTTAAAGATGGGATTGAGGTTGAATTATTACTGTATGATTTTGACCCCAGTTCACAAAATCATGTGTATCGTAAATTTATCAACCCCTCTCCCCTTATATGTTGATTGTAGGATATGTGTAAACACAATTGATGTACCTTAACAACTACACCTTCTCACAAGGTTAAAAATGAAATTGCTGAAAATATTGTCGTCTTGTCTAAATTAAATTGTTGTATTTCTAAAATTTTGCTGTCTTTTTTCAGAATGGAATACACATTTGTTCACCGAAATCAAAATCAATAAAAGCAGTGTTTACAGAATTAGACTATGTAACTAACATAGCTTATGATTGGATCGGAGAAAATTTATATGTCACTGATGATGTGTTAAAGAAATTACTGGCTTGTAGTGTGAACATTACTCCTCTCAGATGTAAAACCTTGCTGTATGGAGACATCTGGAGAAATTTGGCTCTGTATCCTGAGAAAGGGTATGTACTGGTGTTATTGATTAATTGACTGATAGTGAAATTGAAAGATATCATTGGTTAATAAATGTCATTCATTTCATATCTATCAACCAATGACATTTTATTTATCAAATTGAAAGCAGTTGTTAAGGGATTACACTTTCGCAGCATCAGGTTGGAAAAAAATCAATTGAAATGGAAACTAGAAAAGATCGCTGATACCAAAAGGGTAATCAGAAGTCACCAATCAATGAAGGATAGACAAAACAGGAACCTAAAAGATTGAGTAACATGAACCAGACTAATAACCGGAGGTGAACTCAGGTGCTCTGAAAGGGTAAGCAATTCTTGCTTCACTAGTGGCACCTGTCATGATATTCAAGTTAAAAGTCTGGTATTAAGGTGGTACCATACACTTCTGCTCATTTAATTTTATTTTCTTATTTTTTTGGCAGTGCGTTTGAATGTATCCACTACTGTAATAAATATCATATTTTTAAAAAATTCCAATCAACAGACTCAGAGCTATTAATTCACTAGCCAAATAGCAGCTTTTCTCTCTGGTTTTGATCACCGAGATGCTTGAAATCTGCATACAAACATCATGGATTAGGCACAGCCTACAGGCGAGCATCGCATCTACGCATAGACATGTACATGTACAAATAGTAGTTTTGGGTTCTTTTCTTCATTATTCTTGATTATTTTTCTTTGTTCTTCAATTCGACTTATCCAGTAAATTCTATTGCAAAGGAGATTTTTTGGGCCGAGATATATCGGGGACTACTTTTTTTAGGGGCGAAACAAGAAGGTCTAATGATTGTCCATTTTTTAAATAAATTAATCATTTCATGTAAAGAAGCTGTACGGTTTCCTTTCTAATTTTTTTTTGTTATTTTAAACTGGGTAGTTATTTTTTATTCAAATTAAAAGGCTATTTCCTGTACTTCACTCCGATTGTCCATTCTATGCCGAAACTTAGAATCCATTTTCCAGTTGGTATTGATTATATATTGATTCATCTCCTTACACACATGTTGCTGTTTAGCTCAAATCTTGCGATGCTCGCTATAATGTTAAGGGGCGATCATGGTCGTGATCGTATGGTAATTGGATTTACAATTACATGTGCAATCAGTGCCTATAACCACTAAAGTTGTGAGTTCAAATCCCACTCATGGCAGGGTGTACTTGATACAGCATTGTGTGATAAAGTTTGTCAGTGACTTGCAACAGGTCCATGGTTTCCTCCACTAATAAAACTGACCGCCTTGATATAACTGATATATTGTTGAAAGTGGCGTTATACACCATAACCCTAACATTAAGCCGTAATCTTCAACTTGTTGAAGGCGATCAGTATTTGGTAGAAGTTGGTAGAAATATTTAATAACAAACAAATGATATTTCTTCTTTCAGGATCATGTTTATTGTGAATTTTGGACACATTAAACAAATACAGAAACTTTGTATGAATGGTAAACATCATCAAGTTGTCATAGAAACAGATTTAGGAATGCCCATTAGTTTAACTTTAGATATCCCAGCCAACAGACTATACTGGATAGATGAAGAGTTTGGCAAAGTTGAGTCGGCAAATTTAGAAGGAAGTGATAGGTATTTAAGTACTGTTCAGAATATAATATATTTCTGTCCAAATCAAATACAAATGTACGGGTTTTGTTGATCTAGTGGTTCAATTGTCCTCTCACCACAGGATTGTATACAGTCAAACCTGCTCATGTGGTCACCTCTATTAAGTCCTAGAAATGAAAATTTGAATTTACTGGTCCAAATCAAATACTTTGATTTATTTTTATATAGTTCTAAATAAAAACTGACAAAGTTATTGGTCCAAACAAAGTTTGACTGGTCTTGGGATGGGTGCTCTTCATGAGGAATATCTATTAAGCAGTCACCTGTATTAAAAGGTCTCCTTTTTCTTGTGTTGGGATAGAAAATTTCATATGAAGTGAACCTCTTTTTTAGAGGCCACTTGTCTTATAAGACCACTTTTTCTTTGTCCCAAAGTGGCCTCTTAATACAGATTTGACTATATATACAGATTAATACATGGGTGTTTCCATATTGGCCTGGTTATCATCCCGAGACACAGTCGAGGACCAATATGGGTCGAGAGATAATAACTAGGCCAATATGGAAATCCCATGTATTAAACTATTTATTACATACTTCCGACATCTAGAAAAGAGACACCCATATTGGCCTGAGACGAAGTCGAGGCCCATATTTGCCTAGGCCAATATGGGCCTCAATATGGAAATGATCTTGTAGTAATCCAATAACCGGTTATTTTCCCGGTGTATGAAAATATGGACAGTTTACTTCCGGTCATATTGGTCATACAAAAATGCCTTTATTTTAACTAAGTATGTAATAAATATATATATTCTGTTTTAAAAAAAAATTCTGTTTTTTTCTCTTTTAAAAAATGTTTTTTAATTATATATGGAAATGTAAAAAAAAAAATTTTTAATTTATCAACATCATGTGTTTTTTTTTCTCATTCCCATTTTTTTATAAGGATCCAATTATGACACTAACGTTGTGAGTTTGAATCCCATTCAGGTGAGGTGTAATCGATACAACATTATGTAATAAACAGGGACTCGCGACAGGTCGGTGGTTTTCTCCGGGTACTCCGGTTTCTTCCACCAATAAAACTGACCACCACGATATAACTAAAATTATTGTTGAAAGTGGCCATTAAACACCATAACCCTAAACCTATTATATTTGTACAGTGAAACTGGTTTTAAGTGAACACAAGTGGAATGTTGAATAGTAAAAAGATGCATGGGTCTTTCCATATTGTAAATAAGAACCTGTTTCCATATATTGTAGATATACTGTCATCAAGGAGAATGCTATGTTCCACTTTATGACCCTAGATATATTTGAGAATGACATCTACTTAGCTGATTTAAAGTCAGCATCTTTAATAAAGCTGAACAAATTTGGAAAGAAAAGTCCAGAGACAATTTATCATGGAGTAAATGATGTTTCAGATGTTAGAGTTGTCCACCCTTTGTTGCAAAAATATGGTAAATATTTATAATTTTGTAGTGAAGATAGAATTGTATTATTTACTTACTTAGAAAATGACTTATTATGTCTTTTGTGACTTGCATGTCTGTCAACATTTTTTATAGCTGAAACGGACCCGTAGGTTCATGTAAGCTATTGACATCCGTCCGTCCATAGGCCTTTCATATTAAAAAAAATCATTTTCATGACTGAAGGGATTGCTACCAAGCTTGGCTTTTCCTTTCAATGTTCTGACCAAGGATTGTTACTTTGGTGCCAGTTGATGATCAAACATGTCGGTATTCGATTTGGAGTTAACACAATTCAGTCATTATTCAGTACGTGTACTGAAACAGTATATTTAACATTTTGTCTTCTGTTTGGCGTGTGATTGTGTCTTTTAGTAGAATAAACTTATCTCAATACAACGAGCGAACAACTATGCAGTTAAATTACGCTATTTTTGTATTTTCGTTAACACTAATTTGTAGTTTACGGAACAAGTTCGTAGGACACGTTATTGATCCGGGAAATGTCTTAATTTGGCAGCCCGCTTAAGCTTTGTCCTTCTAGGCCTAAAAAAAGTCAGAATGAAGTTGAATGGGACAAATGTATTATATGCCAAGTCTCTACCCCTGAGTTACTTATTAAAATGAGAAATGTTAGTAAAAATAGCCTCATAGAAGCAATGGAAGCAAGAAGAGATGGTGTGTTTTTTAGAGTAGTACATTCTGTTTCTGATATTGATAATCTTAGGAGTGATGATACAAGTATGCTGTACCACAGGTCTTGCTTATAAGACATACACAACTAGACGAAATTGCGGTTCCTTCAAGGTTGAGTCGGCAGGCTCTGATCATAAAGCAGACACATCACATGTTCCCTTGTTGAATGAACAAACCGATGACACGTCGATAGATAACCGGATAAATTTTAAATCCCCTGATACTGATGTTTTATTCTTGTGTGTTCACTGTTTTTCTAAGCTGCAACATACACAGGAGTTGTTCCAAATTGGTACGGTTTCCAGTACTAAGGACAGGCGGCGTTGTATCCCAGTACATGAGATTTGTAGCACCCTTAGTCCTGTTTTCACCAATATCTTACCAGCTGCTCATGCTGTAACGGGTTGTGATACCACTTCATCGTTGTTTGGTATAGGTAAGCAGAGTGTCTTCAAAGTTCTAAAAGAAAACCCAGACAACTTTAAAGATCTCTCAAACCTGGCAGACTGTGACGTTGATGTGTCAGTGACCACAGCACGAAGACTGGTAATAAAACTGTATGACTAAGAGGGAAAATTAAAGCTGAGGACGAAAACTTGAACAAATTAAGAACAAGGTTAGCAACAGTGAAAAATGCATGTCTTGCCAAACTTCCTCCTTGTGAAGCTACCTTTAAGCAACATGTTCTTAGAGCGTCACTCCAGACTTATGTTTGGATGTCGTGCTATCTTACAAAGCCCCCTCCTAAGAGTCCTTTGCAGTTTGGTTGGGGAAAAGACATGGATCACTCCTTCCTGTCTACTTTCAAGTTCAAATGTCATCTGACTTTTTAAAAGATCTTATTTGCACTTGTAAAGATAAAGCAGTCTGTTCAAGTGGTTGTGTGTGTTGTGAGCCAGGGTTGTCTTACACCGACTTTTGTCCGTGCCAAGCAGGTGAAATATGTCGCAATTCGACCACACAAATGTCCAGAAATAAAAGCATAGACGACGATGATGTGGACTTATTACAGTTAGATGTACAGGAATGAAATTGTTACGTGAAGTCTTTAAATCTATAAAA
>MJUT01063114.1:0-27509 GCA_002080005.1 Gigantidas platifrons
TGATCGTGTATGGGTGTGTTATGTGTATCGTACCAAGCCACGACAGTGAGTGATCGTGTCTGGGTGTGTTATGTGTATCGATTTTACATCTACACGTGTACCCAAGCTCTCACGAAGGGTAAAGATGTTCCTGCCTCTTATAAGACGAGATGAACACAGGCTCTCACGAAGGATAAAGACGTTCCTGCCTCTTATAAGACGAGGTGAACACAGGCTCTCACGAAGGGTACAGAAGTTCCTGCCTCTTATAAGACGATGTGAACCCAGGCTCCCACGAAGGGTACAGAAGTTCCTGCCTCTTATAAGACGAGGTGAATCCAGGCTCTCACGAAGGGTACAGAAGTTCATGCCTCTTATAACACGAGGTGAACCCAAGCTGTCACGAAGGGTACAGAAGTTCCTGCCTCTTATAAGACGAGGTGAACCCAGGCTCTGGTATGTTAGGTGAGCAGTCGTGTATTGGTGTGTTAGGTGAGTAGTTGTGTATTGGTGTGTTAGGGGTATCGTACCAAGCCAAGAAAGTGAGCAGTCGTGTATTGGTGTGATAGGGGTATCGTACCAAGCCAAGAAAGTGAGCAGTCGTGTATTCGTGGGCTAGAGGTATCGTACCAAGCCAAGAAAGTGAGCAGTCGTGTATTGGTGTTTTAGGGGTATCGTACCAAGCCAAGAAAGTCAGCAGTCGTATATTGGTGTGTTAGGGGTATCGTACCAAGCCAAGAAAGTTAGCAGTCGTGTATTCGTGTGCTAGGGGTATCGTACCAAGCCAAGAAAGTGAGCAGTCGTGTATCGGTGTATTAAGGATATCGTACCAAGCCACGAAAGTGAGCAGCCTTGTATTGGTGTGTTAGGTGAGCAGTCGTGTATTGGTGTGTTAGGTGAGCAGTCGTGTATTGGTGCGTTAGATGATCAGTCGTGTATTGGTGTGTTAGGTGAGCAGTAGTGTATTGGTGTGTTAGGTGAGTAGTAGTGTATTGGTGTGTTAGGTGAGTAGTCGTGTATTGGTTTGTTAGGTGAGTAGTCGTGTATTGGTGGGCTAGGTGAGTAGTCGTGTATTGGTGTGTTAGGTGAGTAGTCGTGTATTGGTGTGTTAGGTGAGTAGTAGTGTACTGGTGCGTTAGATGATCAGTCGTGTATTGGTGTTTTATGTGAGCAGTCGTGTATTGGTGTGTTAGGTGAGTAGTAGTGTATTTGTGAGTTATGTGAGTAGTCGTGTATTGGTGTGTTAGGTGAGTAGTCGTGTATTGGTGTGTTATGTGAGTAGTCGTGTATTGGTGTGTTAGGTGAGCAGTCGTGTATTGGTGTATTAGGTGAGCAGTCGTGTATTGGTGTGTTAGGTGAGCAGTCGTGTATTGGTGTGTTAGATGAGTAGTCGTGTATTGGTGTGTTAGGTGAGCAGTCGTGTATTGGTGTGTTAGGTGAGCAGTCGTGTATTGGTGTGTTAGGTGAGCAGTCGTGTATTGGTATGTTAGGTGAGCAGTCGTGTATTGGTGTGTTAGGTGAGTAGTCGTGTATTGGTGTGTTAGGTGAGCTGTCGTGTATTGGTGTGTTAGGTGAGTAGTCGTGTATTAGTGTGTTAGGTGAGCAGTCGTGTATTGGTGTGTTAGGTGAGTAGTCGTGTATTGGTGTGTTAGGTGAGCAGTCGTGTATTGGTGTGCTAGGTAAGTAGTCGTGTATTGGTGTGTTAGGTGAGTAGTCGTGTATTAGTGTGTTAGGTGAGCAGTCGTGTATTGGTGTGTTAGGTGAGTAGTCGTGTATTGGTGTGTTAGGTGAACAGTCGTGTATTGGTGTGCTAGGTAAGTAGTCGTGTATTGGTGTGTTAGGTGAGCAGTCGTGTATTGGTGTGTTAGGTGAGTAGTCGTGTATTGGTGTGTTAGGTGAGTAGTCGTGTATTGGTGGGTTAGTTGAGTAGTCGTGTATTGGTGTGTTAGGTGAGTAGTCGTGTATTGGTGTGTTAGGTGAGCAGTCGTGTATTGGTGTTTTAGAGGTATCGTACCAAGCCAAGAAAGTGAGCAGTCGTGTATTGGTGTGTTAGGAGTAACGCACCAAGCCAAGAAAGTGAGCAGTGGTGTATTGGTGTGTTAGGGGTATTGTACCAAGCCAAGAAAGTGAGCAGTGGTGTATTGGTGTATTAGGGGTATCGTACCAAGCCAAGAAAGTGAGCAGTGGTGTATTGGTGTGCTAGGTGTATAAACTTTACCTCTTTCTACTAATTATCTATTGGATTCTTGAAATATTCCAACAGTGAGGTATTTGTTGTTTTTCATTTAAACAAGGTTATCCTCCCTCAGCCATAGGTAAAAGTAATATAGTAGTTTAAACATATTGTATTTGCCAATTAAACAGACAAAATGGATTAGACACAAGTAAAACATACTTATGAAGTCTTCTCCAAATTACACTGTGATACAGTAAAGAAGTACATAAAAGGCATGCATTACTATATGTAGCACTAATAACGAATCAATGATGATATTCACATTAAAACAAATGGGGGGGAAAATAATTAAGATGGATTCATATGATGTGCATGTTCACCCAATTCAATTCCAGTTATACGATAAGGAATCTCTTTGAACATTTAATATAATCAAAAACATATTTAAATATAATACAATTTTGTTCATAAGTTAAATTATCATTACCACATGTCAGAAATTCAATATCTAGAGTGTAGTAAGTTGTAATCCTATTGATATTACCTATCAATGTAGTTCTGGCTTGTATGTATATAGGACATTCCAAAAGGAAATGTTTTAAATTTTCAGTAATACAGTAGATATCCTTCTCTTGTGATATAACTGTTATGGATTGTTGATATTGTATAAAATATCGATTGTAGTTTAATGTCAAGAAAAGTTTTAGGATACCAAAGGAGTAATCAAAAGCCGTATTTCGAAGATGGACAGACAGCACAATGACCAAAAAGACAATGATTCATAAAGCACTACACAGAAAACTTAAGTGGGCAGTTTTATAGCTATATTTATGACGTACTACACAGAAAACTTAAGTGGGCAGTTTTATAGCTATATTTATGACGTACTACACAGAAAACTTAAGTGGGCAGTGTCATAGCTATATCCATGACGAGAACAAGCACATTGTATATAAACAATAAATCGTGAAGGTAAAACGGTGACACCAGAGTCGTTCTGCCAAATCAGTAGAGGGTGCCGTCGTGGAGTCGTTCTGCCAAATCAGTAGAGGGTGCCGTCGTGCATGGTCGTAATCGTATTGTAGTTGGATTTACAGCTACACATGAAATAATTACCTATCACACGAACGTTGGGAGTTGGAATCCCGTTCAGGCTGCGTGTATTCGGTACAATATCAAGTGATAAAGTTTTTCAGTGACTTTTGGCAGGTCGATGGTTTTCTTCGGGTACTCCGGTTTCCTCCACCGATAAAACTGACTGCCACGATAAAACTGAATTATCGTTGAAGGTGGCGTTAAACAAATCAATCAAACAAACAAACTGAAGCAAGGATTGGGATTACATGAGATATGATAAAAACGATACATATACGTTAGAGAAGTGACCGAAGGGGCAATCATGAGAAGAAACATACAGGCATCATAGGGCACAGGACGTAGAGCGAAGATATGAACAATGAGCAACACGGATGTTTATAGACTTTTATACTGTTGCTTTTAAAAATTTATGTGAGCATGGTCGGCGGAGAACAAGATTATTTATACTTTGATAAAAAAAACAACAATTTATAACCATATAAGTAACTTGTTTCTGATTTATCATACAATATTAGGCTTCATTCTGGTTGAGTATTGACATTTCACTCACATGTAGAAAGAACTAGTATTACCGCATAATGTTTCATTAAAAGAGAGAACTTGGGCACATAGAATTAACTTAACTTCGCCACTTTTTATTGAAGTACATGTATCAAGCCAGGAAAGTGATCATGTCATATATTTGTGTTAGAAGTATCTATTTTGTCTCTCTTTCTGTGATTTTTTTCTATTGGATGTTGGAACTGTTCCAACAGTGTGGTATTTAGAACTGTTCCAACAGTGTGGTATTTAGAACTGTTCCAACAGTGTGGTATTTAGAACTGTTCCAACAGTGTGGTATTTAGAACTGTTCCAACAGTGTGGTATTTAGAACTGTTCCAACAGTGTGGTATTTAGAACTGTTCCAACAGTGTGGTATTTCTTGCTTTTTGTTTTATTAGGTAAACGATTAAAGCGCTGACTTTTAGACTGTATGATAGATCTAATTACGTCACTGTGTAATATTTACTATTCGTTTTATTAGGTAAACGATTACAGCGCTGACTTTCAGACTGTATGATAGATCTAATTACGTCACTATGGAATATTTACTTTTCTTTTTATTAGGTAAACGATTAAAGCACTAACTTTCAGACTGTATGATAGATATAATTACGTCACTGTGGAATATTTACTTTTCGTTTTATTAGGTAAACGATTAAAGCACTAACTTTCAGACTGTATGATAGATCTAATTACGTCACTGTGGAGTATTTACTTTTTGTTTTATTAGGTAAACAATTAAAGCGCTGACTTTCAGACTGTATGATAGATCTAATTACGTCACTGCCGAATATTTACTTTTCGTTTTATTAGATAAACGATTAAAGCGCTGACTTTCAGACTGTATGATAGATCTAATTACGTTACTGTGGAATATTTACTTTTCGTTTTATTAGATAAACGATTAAAGTGCTGACTTTCAGACTGTATGATAGATCTAATTACGTTACTGTGGAATATTTGCTTCTCATCTTATTAGTATATTTTATTCTGGTTTATTACCAATAATTACTGAATAATCAGTCTTTTTTTTTTTTTTTTGGTAGACACTAACGATGTTAAATCAATACACAATGACACATTTGCTTGTATCCCTAAACTGATAATTTTGTAAGTTTTATTTTAGAATTAATGGGCTTATAAAAACAATTAAACTCCGCCATTTTTCACTTTTGAAACTTTATCACAAGGGCGGGAATCGAAGTTATGACGTTACTGGTAATTATAGTCACTGAATGCACAGGTTGATAAAAATCCAGTGACCGTAGGATCGTGGCCATGACACCCCCTAGTGGTGGAACACACTGACTGTATAGGCAAATGTAGATCCAACTACCATATGGTCGCGGCCACACCGTTTACTAGTGGTGAAACACACTAATTGCATAGGTAGATATAAATCCAACTATCGCGACCACGCTGTTCCCTAGTGGTAATAGTCACTTATTGTACAGGTAGATGTAGTTCCATGCTATCATGGTCACTATCGGTATGGCATCGGCAGAATTTGTTGTCATGTTGCTATTTAAATTCATGAAACTGCTCCTAAGCCAAGATATTGCAACAAGTAACAAGAGACATGGATAGGATCGAAAACATTATTGCCTGGCCACCAAACACCTGGCATTCCTCACAATGTGTTGTTCATTAGCATATGCAATAAGTTGTCTTGATCGATCTAGGAGGGTAAATACATTTGGAGTTCATTCACGGTCCACTCTACAAGACGACGGGGTGCAATATGTCTTTAAGCGCTATTTACGCTCCAGTTCACATGTGAATCAGTGGGCTGTTCGGAACTCTCAGAAGACATATTAAACACCAGAAAAATAATCTTCTTCAATAACAAAACATATTTCATTGTAAATATATATACTCTGTCTAAACCATACAGTATTTGTAGACGAACTATTTTTGAGGCCATTAGATAGGTGACAGTTACAAAAAAGGTCATAAAGGGAAATTATATTAAAAAGAAAAGTGAATATACTAAAGGGGTAACCAGAAGCCGTAAATCAAAGAATTCAGAAAAATACAATGGACAAACGAAAAGGGGTAACATGACATTCAATGGTCTACAAAACACTAGAAAACTAAGGATTGAACAACACGAACCGCAATAAAAACCGGGAGTGAACCCAGGTGTTCAAGAAGGGTAGGTAAATCCACTAGTAACACCCTGCTTTAGACAGAACCGTTTTACTGTATTAACTCGTCTTATATACTGTTGAGGATTATTATACAGTTAAGCCTTCTTATATGACATTCCAAGGGAACATTGACAATGGGTAACACCAGAGCCGTGTAAGGAGCATAATAGGCACCAGGAAAAACAGTGCACTGGGGCCCATACCTACACAACCACTCGCAGGTATAAAACTGTAAATGTCTATAAAATTAAACATTATATATTATCAGCCTTAAAATGGTAGTCATTGACATTTAAAAGGTAGTGAATCAATTGTACGGTGACAGCGAAGCTGGAATCGTACAATTGATTCACTACCTTTTAAATGTCAATGGCTACCATTTTAAAGCTGATAATATGTTTGTACGAACTTGATAGCTTAAATTGTATTGTTTTGTGTGCTACACCCAATGCGATGACCGATATAACTTGATCATACTGTACTGTCGCGGTCACAAGATCACGACCGTTATAATTGTGATCTATTTTTAGAATCCTGTACAAACATAACCATTGACAAGATTTGATCAAAGGCAATGCGTTGACCGATATAAGTTGATCTGTGTGTTTATTGATTTTTTTTAGCTATAAATAAAAGAAAACGAAATGATTGTATTGTTTTAACTTCAAGAAATCATGCATTACAATGAATGAAAACGTTCTACAAATGAGTGTATTGTCGGTCAAAAGGTCACTGACCGTTATAATTGTGCTATATTTTTAGAATCGTCTCCAGACATAGCCAATGCTATAAATAAACGAATTGTGTTTAACCGTTTGAATTACTATAAACTTCATTCGTAATGTGGCTAATTACTACAGACGACTTCCAACAGATTTTCTCATGACTATAGCCAATCAAAAGATCTCATTTGAGGTCAGTGAAGCTTTCAATAAACTCCATTCATAAAACTGTCGTCCTACAAAAGATTTTCTATATACACATCGGCAGATGGAATGTCGACTATAGCCAATGAAAAGATCGCATTTGAGGTCAAGTTCGTACAAATATTTATTGTATTACTACTTCCAACAATATCAGTGTTTAAGCATTAAAAAACATGCACATTCGTTAAGACGGCACTGGTTAACATAAGACATGTGGTCGAAAAATAATATGAATTGCACTGTGAAGGGATATAAAAATAAGGTCACATAATACAAGTTAATGCTTAATAGAAGTGGTCACTTTAGCAAGTTTTACTGCATATTGTTACAGGAATCTAGACTACAATTTTCACATCAGTTGGGAGAAGGGAGCCTTTAGAGGACTTTCACAGTTGCAGGGATTGTAAGATATTTGTTTGATTGATGTCAGTGTTGTGATGGATAGGCTCGAACATTTTTGTCATGCAGCAGAAAACATAATACACATGTACCACTCCTAACAATCGGGTGTTATAATACGTGAATCAAGTTGTCGTTTACATAAAGGGATCGTTATGCTTCCCCAAACACGTAGTCTTTAGCAAACGTCTTGTCCCAAAAGAGGGTTGTTAATTTATTTCGTCCTGCAAAATCAATGGAATTTGTTGGTGGAGACTAATGATGAATAATTAAGAAAAGTTTGAAGTTACCAAAGGGGTAATTAGAAGCTGTAATTTGAAGAAGGACAGACAACACAAATGCTAAAAGAAAAGGGACAAGTAGACAAACCATGATATACAGAAAACTACATAGACAATTTAGGATTGAGCAACACAAACCTCACTAATATATTTTTCTTCTCATATGATTTTCCTAATTTAGACAACGTCACAACGTGCATACCCAGTGCGTTCACCGAGTTGGGATATAGGGTGCCCTCTCAATTAGGGGTTATCATGTTTTCTCCCATTATGACGTCATTTTAACCCCGCTGAAAAAGTGGTGGAAAAATCTGTAATCCTCTAGGGGATTAAAATGTCTCGTGCCTTTCCCCGCATTTGACTCGTTTGACTCGTTTGACGGCTTTTGAAATAAAGTTCGTGTTAAATAATGGGAGAAACAAATTCTCCTTCAGTTGCCCATGTGGGTTACGATATTTCTCCACGCGAGAGAGTTAAATTAAATTTTTTAACCACGAGCCGTTAAGCGAGTGGTTAAAATTTTTAATTTAACTCTCGAGAGAATCTATATATATGGCGAGGTGTACTTGATACAACATTATGTGATAAAGTATGTCAATGACTTGCGACAGGTCGGTGGTTTTATCCGGGTACTCCGGTGTCCTACACCAATAAAACTGACCACCACGATATAGCTTAAATATTCTTGAAGGTGGCGTTAAACACCATAAACTAAACCTATTATTATTATTATTATTTACTTAACGATGGTGTCGCAATTAGAATGTCTAATTTTCATTTAAGTCCTCAAACATATAAAATAAAAAAGGATTTTCGAAAGTGGCGTTAAATACCATAAACCAACTACTATAGTAACAACAACAAGCTGACAAAATATAAACGTTACTACAATCACCCCGCCACCGAAGCTGCTGTCACGTACACTCGTCATACTAACACCGACACAGTTGTCAAGCACACTGATCATCTGTCCTGAGAAGCTGTTGCCAAGCATTCTTATCACCTCATCACCGAAGCAGTTGCCAAGCACACTTATCACCTCGCCTCCATTAAAGTTGCCATGCACACTAATCATATCGCCACCGAAGCCGTTGCCAAGCACGCTGATTACCTCATCGCCGAGGCAGTTGCCATTCAAACTAATCACATCGCCTCCAAAGCACTTGCTTAGCACACTGATAATCCCATCGCTGAAGCAGTAGCTAAGCACACTAATCGGGTTGATTTCAGCGAAACTGTTCCCAAATACACTAACCGCGACACCGAAACCGTTGCCAAATACACTAACCCCTCAGCGAAACCGTTGCCAAATACACTAACCCCTCAGCGAAACCGTTGCCAAATACACTAACCCCGCAAGCGAACCCGTTGCCAAATACACTAACCCCTCAGCGAAACCGTTGCCAAATACACTAACCCCGCAAGCGAAACCGTTGCCAAATACACTAACCCCGCAAGCGAAACCGTTGCCAAATACACTAACCCCACAGCGAAACCGTTGCCAAATACACCAACCCCGCCAGCGAAACCGTTCCCAAATACACTAGCCCCACCAGCGAAACCGTTGCCAAATGGACTAATCCCGCCATCGAAATCGTTGCCAAATGGACTAATCCCGCCATCGAAATCGTTGCCGAATACACTAACCCCTCCACCGAAATCGCTGCCAAATACACTATCCCCACCACCGAAACCGTTGCCAAATGGACTAATCCCGCCATCGAAATCGTTGCCAAATGGACTAATCCCGCCATCGAAATCGTTGCCAAATGGACTAATCCCACAACCGAAATCGTTGCCAAATGGACTAATCCCGCCATCTAAATCGTTGCCAAATACACTAACCCCGCCACCGAAACCTTTGCCAAATACACTAACCACGCCACCGAAACCGTTGCCAAATGGACTAATCCCGCCACCGAAATCGTTGCCAAATACACTACTCCCGCAACCGAAACCGTAGCCAAATACACTAATCCCGCCACCAAAACTTTTGTCAAATGGACTAATCCCGACACCGAAATAGTTGCCAAATGGATTAATCCCGTCATCGAAATAGTTGCCAAATGGACTAATCCCGCCATCGAAATCGTGCCAAATGGACTAATCCCGCCATCGAAACCGTTGCCAAATGGACTAATTCCGCCACCGAACCAGTTGCCAAATAGACTAATCCCGCCACCGAAACCGTTCCCAAATACACTAACCCCGCGCCGAAACCATTCCCAAATGGACTAATCCCGCCACCGAAATCGTTGCCAAATACACTAATCCCGCAATACTAGTACACTAATCTCGCCACTGAAATCGTTTCCAAATACACTAACCCCGACAGTGAAACCGTTGCCACATACACTAACCCAGCCACCGAAACCGTTGCCAAATGGACTAATCCCGCCACCGAAACCTTTGCCAAATGGACTAATCCCGACACCGAAATCGTTGCAAGTTATGTAATAATCCCACCACCAAAAGCTATACCAAGCACACTAATCACTCTGCCACAAAAGCAATCAGGGCGCTTTTGATTAACATTGGACCTCGTTGTCTTCTCTTTGTAGAAATCTGATAGGAGCAAATTTAGATGACCTGTCAGGAATGTTTACAGGACTAGAGAATTTAAAGCATATGTAAATATGTATATTATTTTATCTAACATTATGTACGTTTTCCTTTGAAATGAAAGAAAGTCGCTGTCTGATACAAGGTGTCTGATACAAGATGTTGCATCACCACACTGTGGTGATAAAAGAATGGCGCGACGTTGCACGAGACGTTCTCTTCCGAACTACTTTGACATGACGTCATACCATTGGAATGTATGACAAAATACAGTAACAAGACATTGATGAATGAAAGGAAAAAATAACGTGACGTCATGCAAAGAATGTAGTCTCCCTCAATAGTATTGTACACATTTTAATTCTACTCTTGCTATTTGTTTAAAATTAGTTTTTATTGAAATGTTAGATAAACTTATTACATACATAGTGTATTGGTACAAGACTTTATATCAGGTCTTGCCTGTTGCGTGAACTAACCGTATCACAACTCGTCGCTTACGCGACTCGTAGTGATACTGGTTCACACAACAGGCTCGACCTGATACAAAGTCTTGTAACACCACACTCTGTATGTAATGGGTATATATCGTTATAATGTCGTATTACCAAAAAANAAAAAAAAAAAAAAAAAAAAAAAACCCAAGAAAACCCCAGAACATACTGGGATCACCAACATTGCATAGCATTATATTGATACAAAAAGGAACCGTCGTGGTAGTGATCGTATGGTAGTTGGATTTACAACTACCCGTGCAAGAAGTGCATATCACCACTAACGTTCTGAGTTCGAACCTCGTCCATGGCAAGTTGTACTCGACGCAACAATTATGTGATCAAGTCGGTGGTTTTCTGTGGGTACTCCTGTTTCCTCCATCAATAAAACTGACCCCCACGATATAACTGATATAGTGTTGAAATTCGCGTTAAACACCATTAACCAAACCAAACCTATTGACACAAAAAACAGTGGAGAAATTATATATCCTGATTTAATTTAATATACAAATATTGTTCTTTAATAGCTGTTGGAGTTTTTTTTATCGCATTGCACACATTAAAATTACAATGGAGCCAATTTGAGATGATATTGCTTTAAAAATCTGATTTTAATTTTGGGATTTGCAGAATCCGCCTTTCTCTAAAAAGGGCGGAAGGACCTATACATTTAATTTGCTTTAATATTTACAGAAATAAATTATATAACAAAGCTGTGTTCACAGTCCTTGAAGTGAACACTTGAAATTACTGGTCCGAATCAAATTACTGGTCCGAATCAAATTACTGGTCCCAATCAAATTACTGGTCCGAATCAAATTCTTGAATTTATTTTCATACAGTTTAAATAAAAACTGAAGAATGACTGGCCCGGACAGAGCTTTCTCTGATATTTGGCCGGAGGACCGGTGCTCATCGTGACCCGGACAGAGCTTTGTCTGATATTTGGCCGGAGGACCAGTGGCCATCGTGACCCGGACAGAGCTTTTTCTGATATTTGGCCGGAGGACCGGTGCTCATCGTGACCCGGACAGAGCTTTTTCTGATATTTGGCCGGAGGACCGGTGCTCATCGTGACCCGGACAGAGCTTTTTCTGATATTTGGCCGGAGGACCGGTGCTCATCGTGACCCGGACAGAGCTTTCTCTGATATTTGACCGGAGGACCGGTGCTCATCGTGACCCGGACAGAGCTTTTTCTGATATTTGGCCGGAGGACCAGTGGTCATCGTGACCCGGACAGAGCTTTTTCTGATATTTGGCCGGAGGACCGGTGGTCATCGTGACCCGGACAGAGCTTTCTCTGATATTTGGCCGGAGGACCGGTGCTCATCATGAAGACTGTGTTCATAGAGTTTGTTTACATATTATACAGTAAGAATGTCATTTAGATACATGTGTACTGCTAGGCCGGTCCAGATTGTGCTATACAGCCTGTAAGGTGAAACGATGTGACTGCACTATAACCAATTAGAATACCTGTTACAAATAAGCGTTAGATACATGTAATACCGCAGGGACAATCAAAAATGGACAATCCAGAGAAACTGACAATATAGGGTACACAAAACGAACAAAACAAGACAAAAATACAACACAACATGTGTTAGACACCATTATCTACTGATAAACAAGAACAGGATATTACTTTTCTTATATTTAGTTTATTTTGATCTCTAAATGCATTTTTAACTTTTTTATATATTACAGAATTGCAAGAAGAAATAAAATCGAATATTTAAAAAATGGTGTATTTTCACGTCTTAGAAACCTGACAACCCTGTAAGTACATGGCAGTCAGTATTATTGGTGGAGGAAAACGGAGTACCCGGAGAAAACCACCGACCTGTCGTAAGTCACTGCTAAGCTTTATCACATAATGCTGTATCAAGTACACCTTGCCATGAGCTGGATTCAAAGTCGATCACAACTTTAGTGGTGATAGACACTTATTGTACAGATTGTTGTAAACCAAACTGCCATCCTCTCGCGACCACCACGGTCTCCCAATTCGTCGAACATGTTAGAAGAGTTTGAAGATACCAACGGGATAATCAGAATCCGTAAATCAAAGAAGAACAGACAACACTATGGCCAAAAAAAGTACAAAAGGACAAACAACGATCTACGAAACATACACAAAAAATTAAAGTCGAGTAACATGAACCCCAGTAAAACCGGGGGTAATATCAGGTGCTCCGGAAGGGTTAGCCGTTCCTTCTCCACTAGTGGCACCCGTCAGATTCACTGCCAGATAGTTACCTAAATGATTCTATGACAAGCAAACAAAATACGCTGCACATTCCTTAAAACTGTTCGTTTCAGTGTTGAGCTGGTTGACATGTCTACAAAATAGACGACCTCACACTTTGTATAAAAACTGTTATATATTTACATTTTAATCATTTACTCAGTACTTACCCCAACAGGAAATTCAGTAGGAACAAGATTAGATATATTGAAGCTCAAGTATTTGAGGACACACACAACTTGAAAATACTGTGAGTATGATGTTTGTTTGTTTGGTTGGTTGGTTGGTTGTGCTTAACGCCACTTTCAACAATATTTCAGTCATATCGTGGCGGCCAGTTTTATTGGTAGAGGTAAACCGAAGTACCCGGAGAAAACCACCGACATGTCGCAAGTCCCTGACAAACTTTATCACATAATGTTCTATCGAGTACACCTCGCGTGCGCGGAAATCTAACTCGTAACGTTTGTGGTGATAGGCACTGGTTGCATATGTAGTTGTAAATCCAATTACCATACGATCAAACTAACGACGGCCCCTCGTGAGTAAGATTGATATGTGTACCAGATTAAGCATATTCCAGAAGCTCATCGTATGCACTGACGTTTGGTATCTACGTTTTTACTACTATCACTGGGTCGATACCTCTGCTGGTAGACTATTAGTCCAGTATGGTATCATCCTCCCAGTAGTCAGTGTTTCTATCACTGGGTCGATACTTCTGCTGGTAGACTATTAGTCCAGTATGGTATCATCCTCCCAGTAGTCAATGCTTCTATCACTGGGTCGATACCACTGTTGGTAGACTATTAGTCCAGTATGGTATCATCCTCCCAGTAGTCAGTGTTTCTATCACTGGGTCGATACCTCTGCTGGTAGACTATTAGTCCAGTATGGTATCATCTACCCAGTAGTCAGTGTTTCTATCACTGGGTCGATACCTCTACTGGTAGACTATTAGTCCAGTATGTTATCATCCTCCCAGTAGTCAGTGTTTTTATCACTGGGTCGATACCTCTACTGGTAGACTATTAGTCCAGTATGGTATCATCCTCCCAGTAGTCAGTGTTTCTATCACTGGGTCGATACCTCTACTGACAGACTATTAGTCCAGTATGGTATCATCCTCCCAATAGTCAGTGTTTCGGCACTGACATGGTTTATTAGATATCTACGATTTTATTACTATCACTAGGTCGATATCTCTGCTGGTGGACTATTAGTCCCGTATGGTATAATCCGTCCAGTAGTCTGTGTTTCGACACTGACATGGTTTATTGGATATATTTTATTATTGAAATATACAGGGGTATTAAAGGGGTATTTTCTGCAAAAATCGTAATTTTTTGTTACCCATAAAGACTATCAGATATGATTGATGCCTTAATAAAACGTGTTTCTGTAACTTATAAATGTTATGAAATGTACACGCATTGGGGAAAAAAGGTGCAACTACTCGTTTTTTTTAGATCGATCAAGAAATGGACGCCATCTTATTAATTATCGGCATTGTTTACGGAGTTTGCCGAATCGTCATTTAATTTAAGTACAACAATGCACTTATTTCTTATTTTCTTTGAATCTGCTTTTATTCGGCGTTAATTACGGACAAAGAACCATTCAGGTTTGCAGTTAATAAGCGACAAAATACAAATTATTTGTTTTTACCTGTTACTAGTAAGGTCAGTTGCATGCGTCAAATTATTTACTTGCAAGCCAATAATCAATCGATGGTAATTTTCGTTCTTAAAAGGCGAAAAGTGGTACGATAAGCTGTTTAATGTGAAATATTTACCTTTATTTCATCATTTTAAAGCTATTTAAAACATATAATTGTTTTTGTCAAAATCGTAGCTAATGCCTCTTTAAGGTTCTCCTTACTCAGGCGTAGGTCAGTATGTGACCTTGGCCGATTTTGGTTATCCTGTTTAGGCCCTATTATTGCACCCAAACACTTTTAAATTCCCGAAACGCGTCATGCGCCTTAGCCGATTTTGGTGAATTAGCGTCGAACCATTTACTTCTAATTAGCTTAGTGTTCGAGTTATCTCGGGGTACATTAAAGCTTATACTAACAAGTATTACAGACGGGAAATATGTGACTTCGAATTGAAATTGAAAACACAAAAAAACAAACAAACAAACAAACAAACAAACAAACAAACAACAAACTATTGGTCACGGTTGGAATCGAATTAAAGGATTATTTCCATTTTATTTACAGATACCTTACACACAATGAAATCACGCAACTACACCCTCAGATACTGGCTGACCTGTCTAACATTGAGGAGTTGTAAGTTGGTTTAATGTTAATAATACGATATAAACATGATTATTTGGATATCTCAAATCAATTTGCTTGTGTTTATGTCGTTCTTTTGTTACCATCAATCACGTGAAATAGAAATAGGATCTATGTTTGTTTTTACTGCGAGATACCAACCCTCCTTATCGTGGGGTTACAACTTGTATATACATTGTGAATTCATTTTTATTCGTTGAATACCAATTTTCGTAGTTTTTGTTGGTTCAAGCAAACCACGAACATTTGGTGCACAACGGAAGGCATTAATAACCAGAGAAGTCATCTGCAAGTATGAAAACTTCCAATTTAGTGTGTGATTGTTGCTTAATGACAAGTGTGCAATTTTTCTGTTATATCATGGCAAGAACAAGTTAATTTTCAACGAGAGGACCGCTTTGTATCAAACCAACACACCGAGTTTGATCTTTTATAGTGCTCGTTCACAACAGACCACAGATAGCCATGTCGCTCCAGTCTGACACATTATCCTGATTCCGAGTTAATCAGCCTTTGCTCTTACTCCTTAATGTTGTAGTGGAGAAGCAACAAAAACAAATTTTATAGTCTTTCCTTTGATGATTTGAATTGATTTAATTTTTGGTGTTTAAGATACGCCACTTTTAGTAATATTTCAGCTATATCATGGCGACCAGTTTTAGTGGTGGAAGAAGCCGGAGTACTCGGAGAAAAGCCCCGACCATGGGCAAGCAACTGGTAAACTTTATCACTTGCGGCTGCGAGTTGAGTGCACCCTTTTTGTAATTTACAAAGCCGGGCGGGAACCCACACCGTATTGGTGATAGGCTTGTATGAGTTGTTAAGTAATCCAACTACCTAGCTCATTGATCCTCTCTTTTCTTTGACCCGAGTGCTTGTTATTTAATGCCACGATCTACCACACTTGAACCGAACACAATAACAATTATACCACCGATGCGGTTCTCTTACTCCACGATCTACCACACTTGAACCGAACACAATAACAATTACACCACCGATGCGGTTCTCTTACTCCACGATCTACCACACTTGAACCGAACACAATAACAATTACACCACCGATGCGGTTCTCTTACTCATCAAAGCTGCATGCCTAGCGGAGAAGCATGAAATACCAATTTTATTGTATTTGGTTTGACCCGACCGGGGTTCGAACCTATGATCTACCGTACCCGAGAAGAGAACAATATTCATTACACCACCAATGCTCAGTTTCTTTTAGTATACTAAGAATTGACACCAAAGAAAATAAGTGAAATCAAACTGTTTCAGAAAGAAATAATGATTAAGTTTTTTGTGTGCATTGTCTCCATTTACTATCACGGTGACACTTGCCCTTTGAGTTTGTCTAAATTCTTTCATTTGTATTAGGTTCATCAAGGAAAACTATTTACAATGTAACTGTGGAATATTAGAACTGAAAGATTTTCTATTAAAACGAGGCGAACACCCTAAAGTTCTTTGTGGTGGATCAAACGAACACACCGATCATGGATTATTGACCATTCCTGACTTTTCTTTGTGTGATAAACGAGGTAATTATGCTTTGTACTGTGAATTTATCTAAATTCGTAGATGCCAATTTCCGTGGTTTGAAGACAATTGTAATGTCGTGGATACTTCAAATTTGTGAATCCCCTCGGAACACGGCTTATTAATAGCAATATTGTTACAAGAAATATATATTGTGTACCTGTGCTTTTTTTTCTTTTTTCAATCAACGACTTTGTTGAACTTTGTTGAACTTCTTTCCTTCTTATTCACGACTGTCACACCAAGATTGTTGGAATCGCCCCGGGTTTCATTGCTGGTTTTCTTGCTTTGAAACCCAACGATTCGGTAATCTCGTTTCTTTCAAAGTAGTGTGGTTATTACGATTGTAAACAAAAGTTTCCAACTTCAACTTGTCATTCCGCAAGTGGTCAATCCAAAGTTTACAAAGTTTTCGCTTCTCTGTCGATTTTGTTGGATCTGAAATCTAAAAAAAAAAACTTTTTGCACACTTCCCTCTAGTGTTTGTACAATTAATAGCTTGACATGAAGGCATGGTAAACTTTTAAAATGATGTTACCTGTTTACTAACTTATATGGGACGAGGTCCCAACTATGGTAGAAATAGCAATTATTTTTTCTATATTACTAATGCCTAAATTTTCATGCACCGGAAATGACATACCGGAACCTATACATGTACAGCTACAGTGGGTTTCTGCAAAAGATTCGATGCAGTAAAAAATTGCCCTGGTAGGGGCATGAGTATCAAAGTACTGAAAACGACATATTGTATAAATAAAATCAAGAACGGGTACAAGGATGTAGAAAAAAATCAAGTTGCAGCTCTCGTGAGAAGTGGAACCTGTTCAAAATATCGCGAGATAGAGCGTGAAGTAGTCCTTGACAACCATAAACAAAGATGACCGAGAATGTTTATAATTTTTATGATGCATAAAACTAATGACGGCTTTTCTCGTGAATAAAGCATCGCACATGAACAACAAAATGTGCAAACTAAAGCTATAGTACAATAAAGTTTATTTACTACTTCCGGTTATGAACCATGTTCGGTAGCGGATACGAAAACTGTCCGGAGTTTGGTCCCCGATATATTGTTTAAAAAAATTATTGGACTTCGTCCCAAGTTAGGTAACACCTATTATCATATTATTTGTCCTGTTAACCGGAATAGATGGATTGCCGTCATACAATATACTTTATTTGCTCTTCAATTCTAGAGAGTCCCACAAGATGTCTAATCCCATTACACGGCGGGGAATTCAAAATTCGCTTTTTAATCCCCTTATACTTTTTATGGAGATGAAATAATATCTTTGTTTGATGCGAACATTACCTCAAAACAACTATACTTTTGAGTTTTAATTACATATTTGGATGGTTTTGTTCTCCTTTAAAAAAACAAATCAAATACAAAGACAAAAACAAAGCACTCATGCATGCTCATGCATGTTTATTTAGTGCTATATCTGGAAAATACTGGCCCCTTGATGATTGTCAAGTTCGGTGAGTTCAGCATATCCATATTCTAGCAGTTCGAAGATAATCATTTACTTGTTAGTATACATGTACAAAAAAAATGTATCTGTATTTCGTGGTAACCTGAATACCGTGACTACCTGAATATCATGGTTACCTGACTATCATTGTTACCTGCATATCTTGTTTACCTGTATATCACGGTTACTTGTATGTCGTGGTTACCTGTATATAGTTATTACCTTCAATTCAATTCAAAAAATATTTTATTGTTTAAATAGTAAAGACATTCAAATAAAGGGAATTGGACAAAAGGCAAAGCCTATATAAATCCTTTCCCACACAAGATTACCTGCATATTGAGGTTACTTGTACCTATCATTGTTATCTGTATATAATGTTACAGTGAAACATGACTAAACCGAACCATGACTATGCCGAAATCTTGTAAAAACCGAACCTATAATGAAGTCCGAAAGTAGGGAATCTTGGTTAAATTAACCTATATGAACCAAACTCTTGTCTATTCCGAAGACAAAAGTTGATTTCAGTGGAGATTCGGTTTAGACAGGGTTTACAGTATAACAGTAAGCTATGAGATTTAATGTGACACATTTTGATTATTCTAAAACAAGAAGATAAAACAAGCATACAGAAACAATTAGATTTATTATACACATAATGATACCAACGTAGATATCAACTTCAGTGTACACGACGTCAGGAATAACCTTCATCAGGTACGCTCAAAGTCAACATATTTGAGAGCTAAATTATTTATGTTTTTGGAAGCAAAAATCCAAAAGGTCCAAACATGATAGCTAAAATCGGATACGGTCACCGTTGGCTGAGGGAGGGGAGCCGATTGTTTCCAGACTGACCTCCATTTCCAGATCAGTTGTATTCTGGAGAGACATTTTTTCAAAAAAAAACAAGATTTTCAGTATAACAGTTCTAAATTAAACTCCAGGGTATATAAATAGGGTCTAGATTCTCTGCTGCCAAAATTTTAGGTCGTTTTCAAAGGTAATATAGAAGTTGGTAATCTCCAAACATAACCCATTTATTTATTTCGGAACAAGAGGACGTCACGTCCGAAGATGACGTACCAGTCATCTGAGAAACTGAGGAACTAGATAATATTTATAAAAATGGTGGGTCTAGATGTTTAATCTTTTTTTTAACTTGATGATAGGAAAATGCAATTCACTTTTTGAGAGAAAAAAAAATGTGATTTTCATCTTTTTGTATTTTAGGTTACTTCTGTTTGGTTAAAAATGTGCAAATCATCGATGGTCACGTGATTTCCTCGTTAACTGTAGAATCGTTGGTAGATTGTGCCTTCCTTTGTAAGCTTCATGTACAATGTAATGCTTTCAGACTGAACTTGAACGAGACGGTGACGTGTGAACTGCTGCAAATAGCGCACAAAATTCAGACGGACAACTTAGATGTAATTAGTAATGACATTTTTGAAGCTTGCTGTAAATGAGAAATCGTTTGACCGAAATAACTGAGCGGAAGAATAAAATACACTGTCACATTGTATAACTTACTACCAACGTTATTATCGTTTTAAATGGAAGCAAATCTATGAATTATGTTTTGTGTGTGGGGGGAATAAATGTGGTCATTGTATTTTTATATCCCGTTTATTATCATCGTTGGCAATATTCTTTATTCTGATGNGGGGGGGGTAAATGTGGTCATTGTATTTTACATGCTGTTTATTATCATCGTTGGCAAGATTCTTTACTACCAGTAAGGAGGCATACCGAATCCAAGCACCATTCATGACTTATCACCTGGTTTGTAACTAGAGTAACACGACGGGGGCAACTAGTGGACCAGGAATTGCTTACACTTCCGCTGCACCTTAGATCACTTCCTGCTTTTAGTAGTGTCTGTAGGATTCATGTTGTTCGATCTTTAGTTTTCTGTGTGATGTTTAGTATAACGTTGTTTGTCCTCTTGTCCTTTTTCTCTTGGCCATTGTGTTGCCTGTTATTCGATTTACGGATTCTGATTACCCATTTGGTATTTTCCAACTCTTCTTAACGGTATTCGATTCCCTCCTTCAGCACAGAAGCAGTAGATCTGGAAGCCTGCTGATGATGATTTCAAACAACATACGCAATACACTGGTCGCACGAATAACCATTCTATTGAATGACTATTATAAATGCACTTACTTCAGTGGATAAACAATTGCTAGTTTTATGTGTGATTAACGGTTCAATGGAAATCGGGACGTCGTGGTCGCGATCATATGGTAGTTGGATGTTATGAGTTCGAATCCGTCTCATGGTGAGGTGTACTCGATACAACGCTATGTGATAGAGTTTGTCAGTGACTTGTGGCAGGTCAGTGGTTTTCTCCGAGTACTTCTATTTCCTCCACCAATACAAATGACCACCATGCGCACGATATAACTGAAAACTGCTAACCACCTAACCATAACACTCATAAAATCAATTACAAATGATAATCAGACCCGCTGTTCGAGTCTATTGTCATGTCTGGGATATAACGGATGCGTGGCCCAAACATTATGTTTTTTCAATGGGGCACTAAGGAACACTTCTACCAGTGCTGGAACGGCAATGGAGTTTAGAGTGCCACTATAGCCTAAAATTTATTTTTCGGAAAATAAACCTGATATTACATTAAATCTAATATCGAAAACCCGATGATAAAATTCCAACGCATTACGGAGATATAGTGATTTGAAAATCACATTTGCACCTGTCATCGAAGATTTCCGATAATAGATTCCAATCACTTCCGGTTCTTAGTAAAAACATGTGTGACATCACTTGTTGAACACTTCATATATAATCAATATGGCAGATACGCATAAATCAATACAATCCTAATCAGAATCCAATGCAAGTGAAGTGTCCCTTTCTGTGGATCATCGTCTTTTGAGGATGGAGACAACGTATCTGATACAGATTCTGGAAATGCCGAAACAGAAGATGCAGCTCAAGTCAATGAAGTCCAAATCAACCCATGAGCCTTACCGCATTGATTCCGATGATTCTGACCAAGACGGGGAGACAGAAAATACAGAATGATACGGTGCGTTCACGTTTCTCCAACTTTGGCTAATTAAGGTAATCTATACTAAAATAACATCCAATTAAGTATAGGGGTTATGGGGCCTTCTGCAGGACCTGCTGCTTGACATTTATCTGTAATTCACCTGTTACAATGTTAAACTTAATATAGTTTAAAAAATGATTTATTTAAGATATATTGTAAACGAAGTTGATATTGTTAACCAAGTTTAATTCTCTGAAAAGAACATGTTTTTATAATGTTAAAATAAGTGTTTTAACATGTTTTTAAAATAGATTCATATGAATTCAGTTATTTAGCACATTAATGTAAGTTAAATATTAATCATTAGCTTTGTTTTAATGTTCTTAAAAGAACATTTTTTTTTATTAATTTAAAATGAATGTTTTTAACATATTTTTTAAATAGATTCATATGAATATAATTATTTAGCACAGTAATAATGCAGGTGAAATATTAATCATTAGCTTGGGCCATTAAGTTTCTTTGTATATACTTTGAAATTAATAAACAATTTTATGTTTTTGTTTATTAAAGACGGGGAGTAGCGGAATGCCCACTGAGAGTGAAAGGTGGGGGGTGTGGGCATGACAAATACACAATTAGAAAGCTGTTTTCTAAATCACCATTCATCAATTTATTTTTGTTTTACTGATTTTTTGCTTATGGCACACCTTGGTGGACTTATTTTGAGCATCATCACAGTCGCTTAAATTTCAACGATTTAAATGGAAAAAAGAGCAAAAAAATATAGCATGTATATATAGTAATTTACTATATTAAAAAAAACTATATTTTTTTTACTCCTTTTTTTAAAATTTAAATCATTGAAATTCATTTACTTATATATACTATATCATTTTACTCTTCTTTTTTTTTAAATTTAAATAATTGAAATTCAAGCGACTGTGGTATCATTATTTGGAGAATTGGAGAAGGGGGCCAATTAAGTTTCCTTTTCATGCTTTTGTCCTGGGGCCCAAACATTCTCTTGGCGGCCCTGAGTAGGGTGGTGTCATGTGTATCCAGTTCTTAAAACTGACCGTGATCTTCACGTGACATAGTTAAATAGTTTTAACCTACAAGAATCCTAAATTATTGTTTAATGTTCGTATGTTTTCTATCTAAGGTTTCAACATGTGAGGTCACGTCCGGTACAATCACAGAAACCACCGATCGACAAAATTAGCCAGGTGTGTGAAAATAGAAAAAAATACATGTACGTTTATCTCGGTTACTACGATGAATTTTTAAATCGGGTTTCTAGCATTTGTTTGAGAATAATGCCAATTTTGTGAAACTATTTTCGGGAAAAAATGGATTCTTAGGCTGGAATGGCACTTTAATAATGTCCTTGGTGATTTAAGAAATAATTCATGGAAGCCAGAGTTTGTATACAGTTTTAACATGGGTAACATTATTTTCGTACAAATTTTATCCCGAGCGTTAGCGAGGGATAAAATGCAACGAAAATAATGTTACCCATGTTAAAACGTGATACAAACTCTGGCTTCCATGAATTATTTCGATTCTAGTAGGAAAAATCTAACTTATTTTTTGAAGTGGAAGTCGGTAATGGAAATGCATTTCATAACAAAATTCACTAACCTTCATGTTTTACAGTTTACAGTTGTTTTTCTTTTATGTATAAATAGACTGTGATGCTATAAAGTTACTGATATTTTCCAATTTAATGGCATTTGGAATTTAGCAACTTAAACAAGTAAAATGCTCACAAAATTTTAAAAATAAATCAGTAACCATGTCTTTCAATGTCATCAGCGTTCCTTGTAAACGACTTCCGGAAGATGTTAAATTTCAAAAGTCCATTGATGGTTGTCTTAAGTATTTATTCCGGAAAAATATAGGTAAAAACAATACGGGAATTTTTATGTTTGTTATGCACCACAGTGCTGTATGAATACATAAATTCACTAGGGAATTATGTTTGTAATTTGTTCGTCAATACGCATGAGCGAATTAAAATATATCGTGAGTTTTATCACTGTATTATTTATATAGCCATTGAAGGACGTCATATTAGAATAAATGAACACAGTAGTACTATTGTAGCATACTGGATCTGTTAATCCAGTCATTTATCCCATTAACCGGTCTAACCCCGCCACAGTTTTGTGCCTTCCCCAAGCCAGGAGGTTAGACGTGTATGTTCGTTTTGATGATGTTTTGGTATTGTTGACTATCAAGTGTCAAAACCTGAAGAAATGAGAATATATTAAGATAATATAGGTATAAGGGAAATAACTCAAAATATATACCGTTCTAGACAAATTCTAAATGGATGCTCCACACATATGGACAGTGGGAAAGTGTATCCAATATGGCTATTATTGTATTGTATTGTGTTGTATATTATAAATATAGTTCAGTTATTGATGAAAATCATTTTTAAGTTTATGAATTATATAATTTCTATTTTGAAAACTGGACCTTTTTGAAAATGATCTATTTTTTATTAGTTAATTATTTAAACTAAAACGATGGTAACACAAGCAATTAATGTATTTGAATGTATAATGTATGACACATGTTTTGTAATGCTAATAGGTAATGACTGACACTGTCCTGCTAAATATATCTGTAATGTATTATATGTATAATGTATAATAAAAAAAAGTGTCATAACCTTCTTGTCAATAATTATAAATCCCCATAGAATGTATGTATTCATCTTCTACTTCTGGGCATGTCATAATGTGTGATTAAGCATGATAGCGACTGAAAGATCCTGTCACATGGACCTAAATTAAGTTGAAGTCTGGGCCAAATTTTGTTTTTTTAGGCGGTAGGGGATTCATATTTCTCAATCTTCAGTTTTCTATGTAGTGTTTTGGACATCATTGTTTGTCCTATCTGTGTTTCTTTAAAATATGTCTTTGTTCTTTCTTCTTACTGGCGCATGCTTAGCAGAGAAGCATCAAATACAGATTTTATAGTCTTTGGTTTGACCCGACGGTATTCGAACCTATGATCTTTAGTTTTATATGTGTGCTATGTAGATCGTTGTTTGTCCTTTTGTGCTTTTTCATTTGGACATTGTGTTGTTTGTTCTTCGATATATGGATTCTGATTTCCCTTTGGTATCTTCAAACTCTTCGTCTACCTCACTCTACCATAACCACAACACTACCGAAGCAGTTTGTTGAACAGGACAATAAATTGACATTGCAAATGAAAATGAACACCTTTCAATGAATTTTTGTATTTATTCTCCGTAAACACAAATAGTAAATCAAGTAATTGACCAAATCTTAATATTACATACAAAAAGTACTGAAAAAAGTATATTTTTAGAAAATTATATGAGAATTTATGGTAAAACATAAGTTTATCTTCCTCTAAGTATAAATAGCCTTAATTTGATTGGGTTTAGATTTGGAAATTTATATAACAATATAAATCGGGTCGTCCAAAAAAATTCTTCAACGTGTACTTTTTTAATAGCAAAGTAGAACATAGAGAGAAGGTATCAAAAACAAAACCCTTTTTGCCACAGAATCAAGAAAAATAAGAAATTTGCTGAAACTGGGCAGCATATGAATAAAGTACCAGTGATTTGAAAATTACATTAAATATAACAGAATATATGCAGCGTCAACAGATACCTACCTCTACTCTTTAACTTATATAATAAGCAAATACTACTCAACTAGTAATTACCTCATGCATAAATGAGAAAAAATATTTTTATATGTAGCCAACACCATTTTGTGTACACTATACTACTTCTGGTCATTGGCGGTTTTCGCGCTATAATGGGTCTTATTAAAAAAATTATATAAGTATACATTTTGTTCATATTATTCTACTTTTGGTCATTGGTGGTTTATTCAACACTGAGTGAGTGATTGTTGTTTAATGCCAACTCATCAACTATATCATGGCGAGAACAATTTATTATTAAACTAGAGAAAGTTGATCTGGTGATCACAGATAACCCCGCATTCCAAATTTTCATCCAGAAACCTTTAAAGTCCCTATCTTCTAAGAGAAAAAGGGCTATATAACGGTAAATGTCAATTTCACCAAAATCGAATTTAATCTGTACTGTATTTTATGGTACATCGTATTGTGTTAAAGTTTGAAAACATTTGGTTGAATCGTACCTTAAATACCATCAGGAAACCTAGAAAGTCCCTATTTTCTAAGATAAAAAGGACCACAACTTATGAACGGTAAATGTGAAATACACCATAATCAAACTTAACCTATATTTTATGGTATACAGCATTGTGATAAAGTTTGAAAATATTTGGTTGAGCCATACTTTAAATATCATTCGGAAACCTAAAAAGTCCCTATTTTCTAAGAGAAAAAGGGCCATAACTCAGGAACGGTAAATGTGAAATACACCATAATCGAACTTAACCTGTATTTAGTGGTCCACAGCATTGTGTTCAAGTTTGAAAAGATTTGGTTGAGCCATACTTTAAATATCATCTGGAAACCTAAAAAGTCGCTATTGTCTAAGAGAAAAAGGGCCATAACTCAGGAACGGTAAATGTGAAATACACCGTGATCGAACTTAACCTGTATTTAATGGTCCACAGCATTGTGTTAAAGTTTGAAAATATTTGGATGTGCCATACTTTAATTATCATCCGGAAATCTAAAAATTCCCTATTTTCTAAGAGAAAAAGGGCCATAACTCAGGAACGGTAAATGTGAAATACACCGTAATCGAACTTGACCTGTATTTAATGGTCTACAGCATTGTGTTAAATTTTGAAAATATTTGGATGTGCCATACTTTAATTATCATCCGGAAACCTAAAAAGTCCCTATTTTCTAAGAGGAAAAGGGCCATAACTAAGGAACGGTAAATGTGAAATACACCGTAATCGAACTTGACCTGTATTTAATGGTCCACAGCATTGTTTTAAAGTTTGAAAAGATTTGGTTGAGCGGTACTTTAATTATCATCCGGAAACCATAAGTGTGACGGACGGATGGACATGAGGATCCCTTTATACCCCGAATCTCGTCGAGCGGGGGTATAAAAATGAGATGATGATGATGATGATGATGATGATGATGTCCGCTTTGTACCACACCAACACACTTAGTTGGATTGTCATAGTGCTTTTGCTACACTGAATCTTATTACAAAAAAATTACCCTTAGCTTTTAAAAGTATAATGTCGTTGATTTTGGTGATTTTTTTTGTCCAGATATATTTTACAAGGAGTACATTAAAAACATAAAATAACACTAATTATTTGTTGGATAGAATTGAAGGAAGCGCTGAGAATTCATTCTTATGCTGAAGTGTAAACATCAGTATCATTGTGCATGTAGTTCAGAAATTAAGACATGCATAATTAATGATGCTGGGAGAACAAGCTGAACACAAAAAACAACCAAAATACACGTTTTTTGGTTGAATCTCGTCAAACGACGTTTTATACTCATGTTTTGAAGGTATATATTAACTTTCAACGCAAAATAAAAACTTTCAAAAACATTACGAAAATCAACGGCATTATACCTTTAAAGGTGAAGTACCTGTAGTATATATTAAAACAAGATTCAAAGCAAATAAGTAGTGGAGAATACACTCCAACTGTAGATTCTTAAAAATAATCAACGAGACCCGTCAGGGAATGTGTCAAACTCCGGACAGTTCTCGTATCCGCTACCGAACACGGTTCATCCGCTGGATACAATCACTGCCACCGGCTTGGCCAAAATTTTCCTGATTTCGTACACATGCGCTGTGATTCGTAGGGATTCATTCGCCAAAATAGTAGATTGTTTTGAAAATGTTTTATATCTTATGATGTTGCAAAATTATAATTAAATATGTATTTAACTTAAAACACATGTTTTGTCCTGGGTTTGATCAATAACAGATCAATATTTATAAGGATTAATTTTAAAGTAGTGATTAGGCCTCCGATTCCCACCATAAATAATCAACATGGAACTGGAAGACATCACCGATTCAAAGTTCCCAGACATAAAAGCAAAGATACACCAAATCCAAGCCTTACAATATTTAACAGATTTAAACAAATTCGATGTGGTACTAAATTTACCAGTGGGGTATGGGAAAAGCCTGGTTTACCAGGTATTTCCCTTCATTCATGAGGTGGTAAAGAAGGAAAAGGCTTGTTCCCTTGTAATAACGCCACTAAATATTATTCAAACCGACCAGATGGCTTCCTTGGGGAATAGGTAAAGATAATAATGTTGCAATGTTGTCGGCTAATTAGACACACCTAAGGGTTTTAACTGCTCTATACAT
>MJUT01063143.1:2501-17262 GCA_002080005.1 Gigantidas platifrons
TATTTATATATCATATATTTAGATTAAAATATAGGTGTTTTGTATATGCATTATCAATGATTGTCCCAAGCCTATATCGTTCATATCCTATATCGCATACCCTATATCGTATACCCAAACAATTTGGGGTGATATAGGTTTCTCGGGTTGATACGGCATGTGATACAGATTTTGACATGTAATTATCAGTATATAATCAATATACTATGTATCGTAATAATCATACCGATTAATACTCAGAGTTAAAGAGTCTTTTTTTTTTTGGAATTAAGTGCAAACATGTCTAATGTTTACTTCATGTACATAGTAAACGGCATATCAACTGAGTAAACGTATGTACCTATATACTTTTGTCAAACACAGTTTATATTCATGACTCTCCGAGGTTCATTGTGACAATACAGAGGTTTTTCTCTCTCAAGCACATGTAACATTAAGCATGCGTTGTTGCTTATTCCGTTTATCCCCCTTGGTTTTCATGCATAAACAAGTTTTAATTTGAGAGTACGGAATGAATGTTATTCCAGAAAGAAAAGTTTGAAGATACCAAAGGAGAAATCGGAAGCCGCACATCGCAGTAGGGCAAAACAATGCAATTGGGAGAGAACTCAAATGCCCCGGAAGGGTCAGCAGTTCCTGCTCCACTACTGACACACGTCATGTTGCTGTTTAACGACACCAACGCCATCTGACAAGGAAATCGTGTTGGTTACCAGTAAATAAATACAAATGTACAAATGAACATAAATTAAACATGAAACCCTACAACACAAAATGGAGTAATGACGAACCACATCGTGTGCACTAAGATATATACCTACGTATTTATCGATATACAGTGAAAACATATTGTTAACAATATGGATTAGAGTTATTGTGTTGAACGTCGCTTTCAACAATATTTCAACTATATCGTGGCGGTCAGTTTTATTGGTGGAGGAAACCAGAGTACCCAGAGAAAACCACCGACCTGTCGCAAGTCACTGACAGATCGTATCAAGAGAATATTGGAAACTAGCATATTCTATATTCTGGATTAACACGCCCTTACATGCTAATCCCTAAAGCAATTACATTATACAAGTGTAATAACAAAAGCAGCTATAATATCAACATTAAAAAGAAAATGATAACCACAGGCTGATCAGTCTCAATAATCAATTGACGGTCTACATATTAGCTACATGTGCCATAATCAATCTGTTATTCAACGGGTGTCTATAATGGACCAGAAACTGCTTATCCTTCCAGAGCACATGGGTCCAAAAAGTAACCAAATTGCAGGATAAAATGATTTCATACTACAGTCTAGGTGTAATTTCCATTGTGATACATAAAAAAACATGTAACAGAATACCAAACATTGGTAATGACTAAATTCAAATATTGCTGAACCAGAATGTGTGAGTACCCTGGGAAAACCATCGACATGTCGCAACCCACTGACAAATGTTATCACATTATATTGTATCGAGTACACCTCGTCTGAGTGTGATTCGAACTTACAATGTTAGAGGTGAAATGTACCAATTGCAGTTGTAGTTGTAAATCCAATTATCATGCGATCACGCACGACCACGACGGTCACTAAAACAATATGGAGTTAGGTATTGATAGTCATGTGTTAATATATAACTTTGTTTACCTTTAGGGAACTGTCTAAAACACGGCTCAGAAACCTAACCTAGATATGGCGAATTTACATCTTTTAGTTTCAGCACTATTGATGTTTGTTGGACAATCAACCGCATGTGGTATGCATAACTAAATGAACTCAAAAGTACCCCTAATCAGAGTATATATATATATATATATATATATATATATTCTTGCAACATAAATGACCTTGTTTTCTTTGATCTTATTCATGAATTATACAGCTTGAAAAAATGTCTTTATATAAACTGTTGTTTAATCATTTAATTTTATTTGAATAATGCAATCTGATTGACTGATCTACCTGGAGAAAATGTTGGTTATGCTTGATATTGGGTTGATATTGTGACATCAACAACATATTCATTCGCCAACGACAAATTCAAACAGTCACATGAAATAATCGTAAATAAAATCGAGGAATCATTTAATTTTGTTGGTAAAATTAAATTATAAGGAATATTCGAAATTTATTGACAGGTTATACTTGTATAACCTGGTTTGGAATAGTTTTTGCTGTATAAGCGTATTCTGTCCCAAACCTGGTTATATCGTATAACCTGTTCATGCATTTCAAATATTCCTTAATTAGTTGTAATTGGTATGGTACTATACTCAGTTAGCCACCCATTAAATCTTTGTTGAATCCGACAAATGCAAATTTGCGGGGCGTATACCATGATACAACATTCAGGTCTGAATTTTGAACTATAGCTTAAGTTCCATATAAAATGTCAATAATTTGTTGTATGCTACGAAACTAAAAAATCACGTGTCCTAGTCATGAACTTGTGTGACGAAACTCACCATTCGAACTCTATTCTTTATATACGTTAATTGGTAAGAACCGTGTTATATATATTACTTATAAACACTACTATCCAGATAAGACAATACCAAGACACTTGCCACAGAAACATAGAACACCAATACCTTTATCATGAAAACATAGAACACAAATACCTTTATCATGGAAACCTAGAACACCAATACCTTTATCATGCAAATCACACGCAACACGGAAATTATATACAAGGAACGGTTTGCTTACAATGAAATACCTACATTGTACATTAGATGATTTATCAATCGGCAACAAAAAATCGAAATTGGTAGATGACAATTCTATTCTTATTCAAACTTGATTTCGTCTAAATATGTGAAATGGTTCCTGTTATTGTACTGTCCGTGTTTTATGAGATAGCGTGTGATCTTTTTATTACGTAGAAGCGAATATTATGTGCAGGTGTTTATCGTTTGTTTATATATGTCTTGCTGTCGGAAATCCTGTTAGCATTAAGGGAACCCATTAAGACATGAATTGGATTTCCAACGTGATACAAGTATGTCGTGTTCTTTTTTGTTTTCAGTGAGTGAAAGTGAGAGGTGATTGTTCGTGTTCTTGATTTTGGTGGAATTGTTGACCATCACTGTTTATACTTTCATTTCATGTTTAAACCGGTAGACTCGATAATACTAATCTGAGGAAACGCAGTAATAAACCGAGATAGCGGATTAATAAAAACTGTTAATAACATATTTGTCACCTATTGCGCTCCATAATTATACGATAGCGACGATAATTCAGATCAAACTGCAATACAATCAATCACACTTTTCTTGTACCGCCACAGAACATTTCATATGAATTTAATCTCTTTTAAGAGGTAACCTGTCTTATAAAGTCATTTTTCTGTGTTCCAAAGGTGACCTCTTAATACAGGTTTGACTGTATGGCATTAATTATGTCGTTTGTTCATTAATTATTGAATAGAGAATACTAAGCAATAGTATATCTTATCTTAAAATAAGAAATACAAATGTGTAAATACATACAATTATATTGTATCATGCAGCACTCCACATTTAAAAGGCCTTTACATGGAGTGGTGGATGACAAAATGTCTAAAAAAAAATTCTTAAGTATAGAAAATGTTTTGTTTTCATTTATATTTACAGTGGAATGGACGATTGCAAATCCTCCCATTGTATTTGGAAAGACAGCAAAATTGTCGTGTGTTACAGTCACACCAAACATCAGTTCCAACACACACAATATAACTACATGGTTAGGTGGCAAAGACTTTTCCACCCTTACATACACTGGTCGCATTGCTGATCCCAAAAAATATGCAAAAATTCAGAGTTTGCACAGAAGCAAATTTGAATCTATTCTTCAGATATACAAATTTGATGAAATGGATGTGAATGTGGACTATTCGTGTTCAATCGGCCTCGAGGATAACAGACAAAGGTTGTCATTAGCACCAGACAAGTTTGAATGTTAGTATAACATAATTTTAAGGTCCCATCAAAAACAGGGTCAATCAGGTATGGGTAATCCATTGCGAACACAATTAATACACAATACGAAGACAAGCAAAACAAGCAAAAAATGATATGCAGCAGTGACCCCATCAAAAATCGGGGGAATCAGGAATGGGCACATTGGGCACGCAATACACAGTACGAAGACAAACAAACATACACAACGCAACACAGAAAACTGAACATGTGAGCAACACTGACCGTAGGAAAACCCAGGGGAATCAAGAATGGTAATGCACTGAGCACAAATCAAACAGTACGCCGACAAACAAAGCAAAAATACACAACACAAAACCGAAAAATAAGAAGTTAAGCATAACTGACCCTATCAAAAACGGATTAGGGTGAACCCACGTGCTCGCGAAGGGTAAGCAATTTCTCTCTCTAATGAGACACCCGTCATGCTACAGATATAGTCACGTTGTGTAGGACATCAGCATACGAAATAAAGCTAACAGCATAAATAAATAAGATCCTGCAACTGAGGGTAAAGATGAACCGAACAGAGTTTTTATGCGGAAACTAAAATTTCAAACTTATACCACATTAGTCTACAATTTCCATTGTAGTGAAATATAGTCTCATCTTTCAAATATCAAATTCTTCTGTAAGAACAAATTATACATGCATGGATCTAATATTTCCAACGTTGTACAATGATAAATAATTTCTTATTATTTTCATTAGATTTTTGTCATGCTTTCAAACTATTTAATCTAAGGACTTATTTTAATTTTCGATGTCGTCTTGTCCTTCTATGTAGTCAATAATTTAGTTCTGCTTATCCCAATCAATAAAAAAGGGAGCTTCACCTGCTCCTGTCGTATTTTTGTGAATAACTGTTTTTTTTCTGTGCAATGTTTTGTATATCATTGTTTGTCTTTTTCTCCGTTTTCATTTGACTATTATATGGGCTTGCCTTTCGATATACAGATTCTAAATACCCCTTTGTTATATTCAAACTTGTCATCCGTGTATAACCGAATATATCATAATAGTATCATAAAACCGCATTAAAATATAATCAGCTTCATGATGATTTTTTTCTTCAGATCACCCAGATAAAGATACTACAACGGTACTAGCAAGTTTTAGAAATGGTTATCTAGATGTCATTATGAAGATTTCAAAAGTGTATCCGATTCCGAAGTGTACGATGATGTTTAATGTATGTATTAGTGGTCTTTAATTTATTAATTGCTTCCCTTTTTATCATTTGTGATATAGCTTATTGAAGGGAACGTCGTGGTGGTGATCGTATGGCAGTTGGGTTTATAATTACCTATGCAATCGGTGCCTATCACCACTAAAGTTGTGAGTTCAAATCCCGATCAGGCGAGGTGTGCTCGATATCAACAGTATGTGATAATGTTTGTCAGTAACTTACGTCAGGTCGGTGGTTTTCTCCGGGTACTCTAAATTCATCGACCAATAAATCTATTAACCACCATAACTCTTACACTTATTCGTTGTTTCCTAATTCACGAATTTCATTATCAAAAATATGTCACGAACGATCAAATAATGCAGTAACTCACGAATGCGGGCAGTGTACCATACTGTTTAATGTATATCTTAGTTAATATTTATGCTATAACGAGTGTCATTATCAAGCATATGTACTTATTATATAGATAAAATGTTTGCTTTTGTTGCACTCACGAGTGCCTAAATTTTATTTATAAAATTTCAAATCTGGATAAAAAAAATGTTTCGATTCGAATCTAATATAAAATGAGTTTATCTGACATATGTGTCCCGTAATTATATACTCTAACTGCGTGTGAGACGGTCAAAGGGACATAATTGTGAAACATACAGCTGTGAAATGTTCGGAAATGTAACGAGTTAAAATTAAAACGATTCCTTTTTATTTATTTCGGAGAATCCTGCAATTCACAGCTATCTATATAATAATGATAAATTCTTCCCTGAAATGTATTCTTACTCGCTGTTCACGTAAACATATAATTTCATTTATAATTAACATTATTTAAGATTACTCAATAAAACAGATTTTGTACAACATTTTTGTCTTCATGACATACCATTTATCTACAACACAACATGTATACCTATCAAGAAGAGATCGAACGATCATGAAAAAAAAACATGCGTCTGCTATTTTATGTTCTACAATAAGGAGGTTTTTTTCAGAAAATTTGAAAACTATCTGAATTATACAACTATATAGCATCACAATTACACAATAACTGTGATTGCATGTCATGCTCACGTTTAATGAAGTTTCCTGTCTTTCCTAGTTAACAACTAGACTGATAGAAATAACTGATTAAAAGAAATGAACATATATCATAGCTATAATTATTTGTAAGTTACTACATAAATGACCTTAATGTACTCAGATATCCAAGTGAAAGAAATCCGGCATTTCACTCAGTGAAATAAAATATGGACATCACAATACCAACGTCGTCTTATTCACTGAGAGTCCGACCACAGACGATTGTGGAACGAATTACACCTTTTTTAAACTTTCTGTTATTGAGAATCCGACAATGAAAAACAGTTCCTTTATGAAACGTCTTATTAGCATAAATAACGGTGGGAATTCTATGTAATAAAATATTTAGCTAATATTGCATTCCGAATTTCGAAAGTAAATCACTCGTGACCGATCAACGCTAATTCACTGACGAGTCATCGCACCTTCGTGAATTACTGCGTAGCTAGATACTGAACATGAATTATTAATTATTGTGCTTGCATTTAACGAATTGTATTATTGTAACAACAAATATTGTTATTTTTCAGGAAAATATAATTTCCCGACGGTTAACGACAAAGACAAGTGTTAATGGGATATTCTACAAGGTTGTGGAAGAGGTAGAACACTATTTGGATGTATGTAGCGGTAAACTAGTTGTCACGTGTGTTGTAGGAAAGACAGAAATACCAATTCACCAGGAATCATTCAATAGATGCACTAGTAAGTATTATGTATATAGATTTACACTTAAAATGATATTTCTTTGTAACATCATTATGCTATACGTTTGAAAATACGAAAGGTTTACTTAACGGTTTAGAATTATGGTGTTTAACCCCACTTTCAACAATATTTCAGTTATATCGTGCCGATCAGTTCTATTAGTGGAGGATACCAGAGTACACGGAGAAAACCACCGACTTGCCATAAGTCACTAATGAAATTTGATCACCTAATTTTGTATCGAGTATCTTTAATTAAAAGCCTTAATTCGAAGAAAGACAGCACATTCAATGGTCAACAGAGAAAGGCCGAAAGCACAAACGATGGTTATGTTATAAAAACATATAACAAATGAAACAAGTTCACCTACCCCCTTTAAAAACAAAATTTGAATTCATGTGCTGTGGAAGAATAAGGTAAGTAGTAACCGCTCAACTAGTTGCACCCTTCGTATTCCTCATGGCAACAATCCGGTGATGTCATATTCGGTAATATGTGATGAACGAGAAAAGACGTGATGTGACAACCATCAGCAGAAAATATACGTGTTCATCTGTGACTGTTAATAAGGTCATAATGACAATCGTAAACAAATAGACGTGATCACAAGGACTCAATATAATCACGTGCTGAGGGAAAGTTGATACATACAAATGGAAAGTTCACAATGGGAAAATTTAAATCATCTATCTTTTTCAATGAATTGAGGTGGGAGGTGATTAGTCGTTTTGTTGATAATTGTGGAATTATTGACCATCACTATTGAAACATTCTCACAGAAATATTTAACTTTTGTTTGCCTTTCAAATAAAATCTTAGCTTTAGCAAGAACAAGCTAAAATATATAGCACAAATTGTCATTGTATGGTTAGATGGGTGAATTAGATTAAATTTTCATTACATATCGAGTAACAAGAGAGACGCCCTTGGACTGAGACATGGGTAGACTAACAAACATTTAACAAAGCAAAGTAGTAACCATGCTAGTATGCATCTCAATTTTCAAAGTTTTCAAAATATGATGAAATAAAATGTATTTCGAGTCAATACCTCGAACCATGAATGTTTGCTTCGAATTAAAATTTCCACTTTTTGATATGCAAAATCCAACGCAGTACTTATCATTGTTTAACTTACAGAAACACATTTAAAAAAAATATACTTCCTAAAAAAGATTATCCTTAGATAATCTTAATATATTTTGCCTATCCAGTTTAAGGCATTTGGTGTGCTTGCTCGGGAAAGTCATTTCGATTTTTATTTCTATTCTTTAGACTATGTGAATACATGATGAAGGTTATTCCTGAAACGCGTCGTACGAACTAAATTAGATAACTACATTTTTTTGTAGCTACCACTGGGTCGATACCTGTGCTCACCGAGGGTATCTTCCGTCCAGTAGTCAGTGATTCATATCTTTAGATACAATGTACGATATATGTTTTACTGAAATTCATAGTTATATAAATAATGTAAATGTATTTAAAACTAAGGTTCTCCTTCCTTAGACATATGTGACCGTCACTGGTTTGGCTCTCTTGTTTATATTTATTAGAATAATAATAAAAAGAAAACAATTATGTTATTACTTACTTACAGAAACAAAGGAAGAATCATCAGAGTATAGCGACAATTTGATCCTTTCTATCAGTGTTGGAGTACTGCTCTTTGGAATTTTTCTTATAGGAATGGGTTACCTTGCTATATACGGAAATTTAAGAAACGTGCTATGTTGCAGTGTTAGTCAAGACCAAGGGGGTGCTACAAATGATGCAAGACAGGAGGAAGACAAGGAAATGATGTCTCGCTCGAAAAAGTGACAATGTTTCATTATTAAGGACATATGTTAAAAACCAAACCAGAACGCTACAACTATTTAATACGTTGATAAATGAATTAAAAGTAAGGTTCTCCTCTCTCATCCATAGGTGACCATAGCCCTTTGATTTTATCGCTCCCAACACTTTACATTATTTCTTTCCAATCTTTCGATTTTGCGCGTACCTGATGAAGGTTATTCACACTAAATTTGATATCTACATTTTTTTATGAACACATGCTGTATTTTGCTATGCTATTAAAGTTATAAATAACGATGTTTTTCCTGTTGGTTATAGAACCTCTCTTTCTTATGTTGTTGATATTATATACAAATCTTTTATTCTGAGAGTGTGGTATTATTTTGTTTTTCATTTTATGTTTACTTTTTAAGCACTAATTGCCATGTAATGAATATTTTCCGGCGTCAAAATACAAGTTTACTTGGAGCCACTAGAGCGATTATTTGAGAACGTAAAACCACTATTTGACGTCGGTAACTCTTCAACTACGAAACAGTTTTATCGATTCTAATGGAAAAACGGTATAAAATGGCAACAATTACAATGCCGCGAAATATGCATATGATGGTCCTCATTTGAACAATATCAAACTGCATTTGAAATGCCTGTTCGGCTATCTCTTTTGAATTGACAGTGTATGTCATTTTGCATTTCTACTTTCAGTTCATAATTGCTTACTAACTTTCAAATAATACATTTATAAAAATCCTCCTCCTTTGAATTATTGTGTATGTAAGAGGAGTTGGAGATATCAAAGGGGTAACCATAATCTAAAGATCGAGTAATACGAACACTACTAAGAACCGCACAGCAAACCAACATCCAAATAAACAGGTGTTTACAGCAGAGATAGTTACAGCAACCCCCGTTTTATTTCCAGTACTAGTTTACCATATTAAGCAACACGCATATCGTATTTAAACGGCATAATGTTTTAAATCACAATTTTCAGTTATTTCAATCTAGAAAAGTTTGAAGATAATCTGAATCCGTAAATCGAAGAATAGACAACACAATGGTCAAATGAATAATAATAAAAAGACTAACACTACACAGAATACTAATGATCGAGAAATAGGTACCCCACTAAAAGCCGGAGATGAACACGTGTGCTCCAGAAAGGTAAGTATTTCATGCTCCACGTGTGACACCCGTCGTGTTATTGCTGTAATAAACCAATCGTTAAGTCATAAATGAGGAAAGACCGGATTGTGATTACGACAGACAGAACATATCAGACATTCCTTAGCAGTCAACCAGGTCATGGGGGCGATCGTAAAATATTCGAAATAATGACTAAAACGTATGGTCGATGAATTAATGTGTACCACCATGGCGACTGTAACAAACTCAGATGATGAACGTCAGCGTAAAAATGGCCCATACGTTTGCAAAATGCTCGGAATGAAGGTTCTTACAATATGGATGTATAAAAAAACATGTTCAGTGTAGAAAAATTTCCACGAAGCGTATCATTTTGCGTCCGTTTAGGCCTAATGACGATTGTTTACATTTTGGGGCAAAAATGCATTTCATAAATTGCCCTATATACTATATATATATATATATATACAATAATTGTTTACTCTTCCTTTATTTAAATCATTGAAATTCAAGCGACTGTGTTACGACAGTGTCATAATAACACTTTTCACATTTGCCTAATAAAGTTATTACGCCACACCCCTGTTATAATAATACTTTTCGCAATAGCCTAATAAAGCTATTAAACCACGCCCCTTACCGGAACTGCTATTGAGGTATCAATGTAGTTTCCGTTATCTTTTTTATTATTAAATTAAATAACATTTTGTTTTGCAAATTGTATTACAGGATACATACAATATTGGTGTATTGACGGTAAATGTAGAATTTATGTGGCTTTCCGCGAAAGGATGGAAAGACTCGCTAAAAGCTCATCCCCCCGTTTCTAAGCCTCACCACATTAATTCTATGCTTACCGTCAATATGTAACATTAAATAGTGTCCGCAGTAGAATAGTGTCCTCCCTTACAATTGTCTCATATGATAAAGTCCGAGGACGGAATAAAGCACTGCGATGTGTTCGTTCGGTCTGTGTAAGTTTTTCCATTACAATTATAACACAACCGGACACGATTCCACAGGGCACTATTATGTCTTACAAATACACCACTATTGTATATTTATTCGAGTTATGACATCTGATTACACCTTTGGTATCTTCAATCTTTCTTTGTAGTGTTTTGTCGACTATTGTTTGTCTTTTATCATTTTTCTCTTGACCATGTAATTGTCTGTCTTTATTCGATTTATCACTTTTAATTACACTTTTTGTATTATTTGATATATTCAAACTGTTCTGTTCTTTCAATACAAGAAGCTGATTGACGTTTATAAAAAGCTTTACTACTTATACAATATATATCAATTTTGCCATCAATTAACAAATCAATCAAACAAATATACAGTATAAGAAAACAAAATAGAGAATACGCACACCTTACTGAAGAAGATCTTTGCATAGAACAAAAACAATGTAATAACATGGAAACTAATTAAGAAATCAAATGCAATCAAACCTCAAATTTGAGTAAGTTATTTTCTTGGATATCATAAAGTTAAAAAAAGATTAATAGATTCATATATGAGGCATTATTGAAGATCAGAAATGTCTTCCGTGAGAGTAAGAAATTCGGCTTTTCTCGAGTTAATGGTTATGATTATGGTGTTTGACGTCATTTTCAATAATATTACAGTTACATTGTGACGGTCAGTTTTATAGGTAGAGGAAACCGGAGTACCCATAGAAAACCGCAAGTCACTGACACACTTTATCACATAATGTTGTATCGAGTACACCTCGTCAGATCGAGGTTCGAACTCACAACGTTAGCAGTGATAGGCATCGATTGCACATGTAGTTATAAAACCAACTACCATACGATCACGACCAACAACTACCCGACAAATTTATAGATCCACGAATTTACAAATGCAAGAAAAAAAATGTTTTACTCTTAAAATATGAAAATTGGTATCAACGAATGTAAATAAGCCCAGAGAATACGCACCCCTTATTGAAGAAGAGATTTGTAAAAAATGCAGTACAAGGAAACTAAACTAAAAGACAAATATAATCAAACTTCAAATTCGGTTAAGTCGTTTTCTTGGATATATGGAAGTAAAATATTAATATGTTCTTACACGAGGCCATATCGAATATTAGGAATATCTTCCGTGAGAGTAAGAAATCCCGTCTTTTCTACATTTACTGGGATCCCAATCATCCTCTCGACTTATATTGGAATGTTGGCATCAGAAGAGAATATTGGATGGTTTATGATTTATGGGGTTTTAACGCCACTTTCAAGAATATTTCAGTTATATCGTGGCGGTCAGTTTTATTTTTGGGGAAACCAGAGTACCCAGAGAAAACCACCGACCTGTCGCAAGTCACTGACAGACCTTATCAAGAGAATATTGGAAGCTAAGATAATCTATATTCTGGACTAACACGCCCTTACATATTGATCTCAAAAGCAATTACATTATACAAGTGTAAAAACAAATGCAGCTATAATATAAAAATTAAAAGAAGATGATAACCACAGTCTGACCAGTCTCAATAATCAATTGACAGTCTAAAAAAGAAAAAAAAAGAATAAACAATGCAGTTTACATATTAGCTACAGGTATTCTACCACAATCAACCAGTTATTCAACGGGTGTCTATAGTGGTCCAGAAACTGCTTATCCTTCCAGAGCACATGGGTCCAAAAAAGTAACCAAATTGTAGGATAAAATGATTTCATACTACAGTCTAGGTGTAATTTCCATGGTGATACAAAATAAAAAAAAAAGCATGTAACAGAATTAAAAACATTAGTAATGACTAAATTCAAATATTGCTGAACCAGAAAGTATGAACATATTTTGCCTAAATAGCAATTATATTCTTGTTAATACGAATACGTTTATATTTGTCTTTTTTGTTTGTTTGTTTGATGATGTTTAACGCCACTTTCAAAAATATTTCAGTCATATCGTGGCGGTTGTATTTGTCGTGTCTCAATGTAATATCACACACGGGATGTAAAGTTTATTCAATAACGAAAACAAACTAATTATACTAAATGCTAACTACCTTAATCAAGCACTCACACTATTAAATATAAATCCATTAAAAAGTTAAATTCAAATTGAATGTTCGATGTGTTCGTTCCATTAAGATAAAAGAGCGTATTCGATTCAGTACAATTCAGCTTGCATAATCCATTTGCATGGCACTTAACATTTTTGGTTATGTTTGTTTTCACTGAATATGAAATATGTATATAATATTATATAAATTCATATATGTGTTCCAGACCATACGCGTATTTGGACCGCATGCGTACGGTCCGGACCGTATGAGTATACTCGTATGGTCCGACCGTACGCGTATGGTCCGACCGTATGAATATACTCATACGGTCTAGTACTAGTTGGACCATACGGGTATTTAGGCCATATGGGTTTTTTCAATACACACATTATATCATAAACTTTTATTGAGTTTTACAAATTACATTTATCATAATTATTATTACTTTCAACAAAACACTATCACCTCATCAAAAGTAAACAGTTTTTGAACTATAATGCAATTTTAATTGTCTACTCGAATCACATTTTCGCATGCACGCCCACAGTGACGCTTGCTGCTACAAGGAACGCCGGACTTTCTACGCTTACATGTTTTGTTCATGCATGTTGGCTTGCATTTACATCTTTTGCTTGCAAGAGAAAAACTGGCTTGTTTTGCAGCAGCATGCAGAGAAATTTCTTCTGTTTTTCCAATGCGAAGTTTCAACTTTACGTGTCAAAAGTTCTGTATCACCCATTCCATAACATGAATTTAACACACCAAATTCACATGCTAATTTGTACAAACTCGCATCTTTACCAATAATATCATCAACCCTACACAATAATCGTGGTAGATCACCAGATGCCCTATCAACAATAGGTATTCTTGCGGTTACAAAACTACCTTTTTTCAATTTTTGCATTAGACTTTGACACTTTCTTATTGTATTTTCTCATCATTAAAACATTAGTAATTTTCTCGGTCTTCTCACGAGTAAACAGTTGGTTTGTAATAAAGTTCCTAAATATGCTTCGAATGTTTCTTCCCACATTCTGTTTACTGGCGATTATTTTAATAACTTTATTCAATTTCAAACTATTTTGTTAACTACAAGTGAGAAGAATTCACTTATTACGAACATGCTAAATTCAGGACATGTAAGTTTGTAATACTAGGTGATTATTTCTAAATTGTACAATTGCGATAATTAATTTTTTTTTTAAATATATTTTAGATCTGAAGCCTCGATAATCTCTTAAAACTAGGCAGACCGTACGCGTACGGTCGGACCTTATAGGTATTTTGAAAAAAATACGCATACATTCCGAACTGTACACGTACGGTCCAAATACGCGTATGGTCTGGAACATATGCATTAGAGAAGACATTTCTAAGCTGTAAAAAACTGTTTATTATTGAACAATAAAATATGTTTAAAGTAACATATACATTTTTTTTGTCGACTTAGAACACAAAACGGAGAAAAAATGTAAATTTCAAATATTGTAACTTATTAACTGTTGGCCAAGCAAACTACGAGTTTAAACATATTTTATTAATTAATAAACAATGTTGTACATTAAGATCAATTTCACTGTGATATAATACAAATATTTAAAGGGATTCGAAAACAAGCTTAAGAAAACTTATATTAATTCGTTTCCCTGGTATATATCTCTACAATAATAAAACTATGATCTCGAAGTTTAAATAATAATATCAATTTTTAAATTATAATAACGAATGTTATTCTGAATAGATAATGTGAAGGTTTTCATATTGACAAAAACTAAGTGGTGAAAGAGAAACTATTGGCATGTTTTTATTCTCACAAAGTTGTAACGATCCCAACATTAATGTATTTTTAAATAG
>MJUT01063143.1:17286-34728 GCA_002080005.1 Gigantidas platifrons
CGTGCCGAAAAAAAATATATCAAACTAGATACATAGTGTTCTTTCTTTCTTTATTAAATCTAAAATGTAATGTTTCTAGCTTTGTAATTACAACAATTATTACCTGTTTTTAACATGTTCCAAAAACACAAGTCAGTGACTGCTGACTCCAGATAGTTCCTCTTGGACATGGCATTGGTACTGGTGTACCCCAAACACATTGCATGAAACCAGTGCAGTCGTATGGGTTAGGGTGGTAACCCCAAATGTGATAGCAAATTATGCTCGTTGGTTTGATTACTTCTACTTCTAAGAAAGCATATGAAAAGGAATTAATCGCTTATGTTTATACAGTAGAACCTGTCTAAGACGACCACTGAATATAACGAAATCATGTATAATCCAAATTCATTTTAGGGTATCATTTTTGCACTTTGTCAAATGTCCTAATGTGATTGAGAAATGTGGAAGGTTGGGGTGATGATATTTAACGCCACTTTCAACAAGTCTATGTTATATTGTGGTGATCGCTGACAAACTTAATCACATAATGATGTATCTGTTACACATCGTTATGAGCGGGATTTGAACTCACAACTTAAGTAAGTAAGAAATCTTCAGTTCTGAAGTTTTGCTCTATACTACAGAAGAAGATAGACACTGACTGCACAGGTAGTTATAAATTCAATTACCATACGATCATGTACCACGACGGCCCAGTGAATGGGGTCGCTGTTCAGTTGCTTGAATTTATGTCAGAGAGCGGTATTGGATGGACTCATGTTCATTTACATCCATATCATTTCTTAGTGATTTAGGTAAGGTCACAGTGTGTGAAGGCTTTTTAATTCAACCTGTATAAACCGAATGTCTGACCTTTCGAATCACAAAAGTCGGTCCTAGGGAGGTTGCGTTTAAGCATATTTCACTGTATAGCTTAATAGCATAGGGCATTACAAATGTTGAAACAGGCGGTTTTTTTACACCTAAAATTATATGTTGAAAATATAAACCGATATGTAATATACATGACAATAAGGAACCAAACAATTAATTTGCAAGTAAAGCTGTACAGTCAAACTTGTCTTATGTTACCTTCCACGGAAACATAAATAGTTTTAGTGGTGGAGGAAGCCGGAGTACCCGGGGCGAACCATCAACCCTGGTCAAGCAACTGGTAAACTTTATCACTTGCGGCTGCGAGTCGAGTGCACCTTTTTTGTAATATACAAAGCTGGGCGCGAACCCATGCCGTATTGGTGATAGGCTTGCATGAGTTGTTAGATCCAACGACCTAACTCATTGAGCCACCCGGGCCCCATCCGATCAATACATTTTTATTAAAATGAAAAATAAAAAAAAATATACCACAGTGTAGAAACAATTCCAAAAGCAAATATGAAAACCATAGAAAGCTCCCGATCTTGAAATTGCACCAAAAGAGCGATGGGGTTAAACTAGCTATATGGGTCCAAATCTCCCTCCCTTCTAAGTAGTCACTAAAGTAGTTCTCAATTTCTTACCTTTTATTTCTACAAAGGCTTTGTTTGATGTGGCATTGGTAACGATATTTTCAGCCACACATTGATACCCTCCCTCGTTGATCTTTGTTACATTGGCCAGCACCAGTTCTGCACCGTCTTGTCCTATGACGAGGGTGTCGTTGTAGTACCATCGAATTGTTGGTGTTGGATTTCCGCTTGCATTGCATATGAACCGTATATCAGACCCTAACTCTACAGTTTGGTTATTCAAATCGGTGATAATTGCAGGTGGTTCCGAACAGAAGACGTTCGATTTGTTCAGTCTGTGTAAATACATTTGAATTTCAGTAGATATATTGTAAGAATCAAAAATCGAAAGCGAAATGTTCTGGACAAGTGTCTGAAAGCTGGATTTGATGTGTGACGTTAAATTTCTGTTGATTTGAGAATTTTGCATCGTATCGTCATAGAAAAGATCATCCAAGACATTGAATGCATAATATACGCAGTCTTCAAACCCAATACATTCAGATTCATTAAAGTAATTTCCTGTTATATTGTCCATGCTAAGAAGCCAACTTTCGATTATAGAAACGTCATCCACGTTCGCCATTTGCTCGTCAATAAGATCCCTCGCGAATGTAGTAGTTGCAACAATTTCTGCTAGAAATGGGTCTGCTGAAATGTTAATATTTTGTATAACCGACTGCAACTCATCAGCTGTGATATTATAATCTTGAAGTGCATATTCTGGACTGATTCCTAGATTTTCAGCTGTCATGTTATCCGTTGTCATATTGGACTCCATTTCAGCCAGCATTCCTTTGATACTGGTGACGTCATTCAGCGTTGATACAGATTCATTTGTTATCGAAAGCAACGTATCAATTGATTCTGATAGAAGTAAATAAATGTTCTGAAAAGCCCCACAAGTACTTGCAAAAAATCGAACACGATCTGTTTCGATATTATCCATAAATATTGTACTGTTGGTATTTGGTGAGGTTTTGTTGTTCTTGAACTCTGAGCTTGTATTCTTTAAAGTAGATGGGAAAAACATATCTACATTTGATGTCGGTGCGTGCGAAATGTCTCTTCTTTTTCGAAGATGTAAAATAGATTTAACAATGTTTAAAAGTGAAGATATTGTAGATTTTGCCATTCGCCACATACTATTCAGTGGATGTCTAAAATCAAATTCAAATTCGAATGTGTGCCATCCCGTTCTAAATGCGTTTACTTCACATGATACTTCGAATGCTAACTTATCAGAGGTAGTAAGCTGTATTTCGAATCGACAGTTTTTGACATCCAAAATACTTTGCAAGCCATATTTGATAATTAGTTCAAAGACGTGTAATGCAGCACCAACTAGAAATTGAACACCTCTGACAGCTGTTTTAGCAATTTCAATTGTACCTTTAGCTACGTCTAGGCCTAGTTTCGCAATTTCCAGTATACCCTCTGCTAATTTTAAAACTACCCTAGACTTATCGACAACCAACTGAGCACCAGACACCAGAGCCTTTGCTGCATCTAGTGCTAGTATTGGTAATCTTACGAACAATTTGGCAGCTTCCAACACTACATATGCGAGTCCTCGAACACCACGACAAGCAACGTTAGCAAGCTCACAAGCTAAATTTGGAACTCGAAACATACAGCCAGACCTTCTGAAACAAGGATACCTAACCCAACCCTTTTTACACGTTTTCACTTTAACCCCTGGCACACAAATCTTATGACATGTTCTAATTCTACATAAATTGTCAACTTTTCTTTGCGCACGTCGTAATTTCTCCATGGCTCTTTCGAATGGCCCCTTAGCTCTCTCTAGCTTTTGCTTTACGCGACCGAGAGCTCTTACTGCACTGTCAAATGCGCCATTAGCTCCCCTTATCTTTTCTTGGGCAGAGGTAAGCTTATCTTTTGCATGGTCGAGGACTTTCTGAGCAGAGGAAAGTTTATCTTGAACTGCTTGGAATCGTTTGTTTGCGTTCTCAGAGGTTTTTCTCGCAAGCATACGAAGACCGTCTAGATAACTTCCCTGAAAATCAGATTTAGGATCCGTCGATCTTGATAGCAACTGACCTTTAGCGATGAATTCTAATGCGTCCCAATTTTTTCCTGTTTTTGCGGAAAATTCAATTCTTGCTAAGAACACATTCCAAATATTTCCCTCGATAGAAAAATACAATTGATGGTTACTTAGTAAAACATCGGTGGCAATCTTGATTCCTAGCACTGAGACATGTGCATGTACATGCGTGACAAATTTGAAGCTTTCAATACTGAAAGCAATGCTAAACGATCCGCTTACTTCAACTTTAATAAAATAACCTAACTGTTGCTTAATGGTAGACCTTGCTAACAGCTTAACCGATTTTTCGCCTTTCAAAAGATCGTAAACTTTTTTGAACTTACTACATTGACCAAGTTGGTTAACTGAGTGGACTAACTCTACATCTAACCACGTCATCTCTAATCCACCTATTTTCATACTTGTAACTGCAAACTTTAGTCCAAAACCAGTATATCTTTTAACAACTGAAAACACCCGATCTTTTACCTTTGAAATAATTTTATCGATATTTCGTCGGATTTCTGCATGTTCGTTGTCAATTATTTCAGAAATATTTGTGGATATTATATCTTTTTCAAATTCAAGTGCATCTTTTAATTGCTGTCCTGTTTCTTTCACTTCACGTACATACATCTTCCACGTGTTTGTTACTATATTAACTATGTTGGGCAGGGAGACACCATTCCCTTTTATATCTTTCAATTTATTTTCGAACGAAAGTGTTATATTTCGGAAATCATGTAGGAGTGATATTGTGGAATTTTTCAGCTTGTCCCCAACAAAGTTGATAACACTATCTATTAAGTCCCCAAACGTACGTACAAGCTTCCTCAGATCTATAATATCTGTCAACACATTAATTGAAGGCTCTGAATAAGGATCTGTAGATAAGAATGCATGGATCCGTACATTCATATTTAATAACCAGTCTTTTATGATAGGTACATGTCTAAACGGATTCACACCAACCATAAATGATGCGAACACGCCTTCTGGGTTGGCACCATTACCACACCAGATACGATCAGATGAACCTGTAAAAATTCAATATCAGCAATTAATTAGTCATCATTGTTATCGTATAGTTTGAATTCACCTAAATTCATGGATACCACTTTACGTTGCTCGAGAACAATTGTAATTTCGTTGATAGGGAAATCATGCTTTTTGTTTGTTTGGTGGTTCTTAACACCACTTTCAACACTATTTCAGTTGTATCGTGGCGGTCAGTTTTATTGGTGGAGGAAACCAGAGGACTCGGAGAAAAACTACCGACTTGTTGCAAGTCACTGACAACTTTATCACATAATGTTGTACACCTCGCCTTGATCGAGATTATAACTCACAACATCAGTGGTGATAGGCACTGCTGGCATACAAAAGTAGGTAGTTGTAAATTCAACTACCATGCGATCACGGATCTCTACTATAATCAGTACATCTTTATATGTATGGGAAATATATCCGTTGAATTTTTAATTTCGCGAATCCATACTATCCACAAAATCCACGAAAAATTGGTATACTACGAATAATAATTAATTGACATTATAGATTGAGTATGCTGTTCATGAAATGCATGCATAAACAGTGTTTGATATTAATAAAAATGGGAAAAAATATAGATAAAGAAAGCCACAGTATCCGAACAATTCCAAAATCCAATTGAAAAATCATAGAAACCGGAAAAATTAATAACCCTAGCTCATTTTCCTGGCATGGTACAGGTACTTCGAAGAAGTCTAAAATCCAACTGAAAAATCGTTGAAACAGGCAAAATCAATAATCGTAGCTGCCTTTCCCAGCTTGGTACATGCACTCTAATAAAAAAAAGTGTCGGGATTAAACTAGGATGGGCCCAAATCCATATTCATACATTTCAATTATAATAGCATGTATCTTATAATAATCGGAGTCTTTCGTTTTTTTCAGTGAAATAATTAAGCCAAGCTAAAATCATAATTGCATCTTCGCGAACCACAAAAATTGATACAACGGACGAAAAGGAAAACATCCAAAAAAAAAAACAAAACCGAGCACTAGGCCGATCGATTTAAGGGACACGAAATATATGGTTACTGTCAATAAAATGTTTTCCTTTAAAAAACAAATATGTACGGATTACATCGTTTTTGGTCACTTAAATCGATCTGTCTAGGTTGTGGATCCACAACGCCTTGTCTATGAACTTTGTACCTTTTATCTTGTAGGATTATAAAGACATTAAATTATTCAAGTATAATTGCTCTTATCATGTAACTACAAGGAGAAGAAGAAAAAAAAACAAATGGTTAAATATAGATTCTCCTTCAGTTACCCGTGGGTTACGATATGTCTCCACTCAAGAGAGTTAAATTAACAATTTTAACCACAAGCCGTTAGGCGAGTGGTTAAAATTTAAAATTTAACAACGAGAGTGGAGGACTATCATAACCCACATGGGCAACTGAAGGAGAATTTGTCTCTCCCATTATTTAACACGAATTTTATTTCAAAATTTGAAATTAATGCGGTGAAAGGCACGAGAAATTTTAATCCTCTAGAGGATTACAGATGTTTCGCCAATGGTTCAGCGGGGTAAAAACGCCGTAATAATGGGAGAATATAAAATAAGCTTCTTTATCTTGATAATACATTTCTATGTAATCTCTAAAATGTTCATATCAGACGATGCTCGTGTCGATTAAGAGTAGCAAGACGGATGTCACTAGTGGCACAGGAACTGCAAACCGTTCCAGAGCACTTGAGTTCACCTCCGAATTTTAGTGGGATTCGTGTAGTGTTTTGTAGATCATTGTTCTTTCTTTTGTCCCTTTTCTTTTGACATTTGAATTGTCTGTCCTTCTTCCCTTTAAGTACCCTTTTGGTACCTTCAAACTTTTATAACATGATATACAACTATATCTCCGAGTGAAAAATATGCTTCCAGACTAGCAGTAACCATATCTCTAAACTCGATCACCACGTCCTTCTTGAACATTCGAAATTGGAGTCTTGCAGCCTTAAAATTGTTGAATTTTATCATGCCATTCCATTCATCAACAAATACTCCAGTCAGTAGCTTTTTATGATAAAATATTAAACAATTTTAGTGGTCTTCTGGAGACAATCATATCAATATATACAATTAGCCGAAAATAGTTCATAGAGCAGAGCAGTGAAATCAGTAACACATTTTTAATTCCATTAAAGGGACACAACTCTGATTCAACATCAAAAACGACAAAACAGGGGAAATATTCTTCTCAGTCTGACAGAAAAAGTATAGGGACATTTTTGTATGCTGCTAAATTTACACGGGTCAAAGAGTGAGACAAAATAAGCAACAGCTTCTTTAGATAGTTGTATTTGACAGCATATAATAGAAATACACATTTCAAAGATAAAATTAGACAAACATCCTAGCATAGAATGAAATTAAAATGGAAGACACAGCACAAGTGGAAGTAACGATTCGAAATTTGTTGTCATGGAAACATATGAATAAACTTTTGGAAATATTCCTTAGCTATTGCAACATTCAGTTACATTATCCTCTCGTCCGTTAAAATCGGTCAACATTTTGGAATGCGCTGTCACGTGAGTTCTGATATCGATGACGTCATTTAGCCTTCAAACTGCGTCCAGAATAGATATTCGAAATACTTTCACTTTGATCAAGACAGTAATGAGATTTAAACAGATAAGAACAAATATCTATAGATTTTGGTGCCAAAATGGTACCATTTTACTACTATCATTTTGACTTAATAATCAAAGTCAAATATTTCCAGAAAAACACAGTCCGTAGTGGATAATTTGCATATCCTGTGTTTGTTTACCTTCCACTGCGCATCGCGCATCTAGACCTATATTTACAACTATATTAGGCAACGACAATTGTATTGTTTTCGTTTTGAAATTAAGTAATTCCTTAGACAATTTTCAGATTTTTAGCGGGAATTTGTGGGGAACAAATATGATTGAATATAAATTTCATGGAATCGAAATGGATAAAATTGTACATGAAAACCGAGAAATTTCCTACTGAAAATAAGTGATAGCAAACACAATTTAATGAAAAAATTGGGAAATATGGAAAAGCAAATTAAAATATATTGTAAAATACAATCTCTTAGGCCTATTGGTGTTCCACGTGACTATTTCATGGTTGACCGATTTTAGGTAACGTGACATGGGCGCCATTACAAAACCTATGCAAACAAAAAAGGTCAGTGGGCCGACATTTCTTCATCAAAATAAGCAATGTTTTAACATTTTATTTGGCTTAAGTGCCCAAGTAATCACGGCATTTATCTTTGATATAAATACCAATTTCAATGAGAATTATACGGAAATGTCTTAACTGACCGATTTACGGTCACATGTGGATAAATGACTAGAAAAAGTTAGCAAACAATAAGTGTGGTAAACATGTGGCAGTGTGATGTAAAAGGGGAGGCTATGAATAAGATAGGAATTTCTCATAATTGCAACACTTACTTACAAACTGTTGGCCATACAGAGGTACTGAAAGATATATATGTGAGTCGTCTCGCGTTACCACAAGACATGTTCCCAGGTCTCTGGCAACATAAATTGATATTTGTGGAATTGTCGGCCATCACTGTTTAAAATTTCCTTTCAAAATTTAACCCAATTCACATCCCACATAGCTAAATAAGAAATACGATATCTCATTTAGTTATTACTTCGGGTCTTATTGGAATAACCTTTATCATGTATGCTAGTAGTCAGAAAATTAGAAAGCCACAGAAAAAGCTTGGGAGCAAGAAAACCATTGAGTCTAACAGGAGAGACAAAGCCAAAATAGGCTAAGGCTACATCTGCCTAATGGCGATACCTCTAATAATAATAATATTATAATCCATCAAATTGACCATTTCAGTGCCAATACACTGACTACGTGACGAATGATACACTCTGGACTCAACACTACTCACACATACTAAAAGAGCAAATGATTATTCCTGAATTGTATCAAACCTAAGAACCACGAGCTTTGAACATATGTATTCCTGGTAAGAATCTGTGTAGATAAATTACATACATAAATATGCCTGAACCATAAATACCTATGCTACAATACAATGTTCCTTACCTTTGGTATATCAGGGACTGATATAAATATTTCTGCATTTCCCGTTATGTTGATACAAGTAATGTTCCTTACCTTTGATATATCTGGGACAGATATGAAAATTTCTGAATTTCCCGTAATGTTGACAACAAACTGATCCTTAGGAATATAAGACATCTCCATATCAGTGTTCAACCAAACAGAGGCAGATGGAAATACACTGAAAAACATAAAATATGCATGGTGTTTCTATCAAAAATAACAACCACTTATGTTATTCACAGAACAAACAATTGTAATTTTGAATAGTATGTGTTTCGGTTACTTTTCCAAATGAATTAAAATCATACTACAGTTTACATATACATATGGTTCATATACACGTTAAAGAAAACGGAAAGGGTAATCGTATGGACAATCAGAGACGCTGACAATGTTGAACACATACGACATAGGACGAAGACGAAAAGAAAAACAGAAAAGGGAAGGAGGAGCAACATGAACCCCATAAAAAACCGACCACAAACACAGGTGCTAAAGGTAAGTAGATCATACGTGTTACGCATATAATAATAGTGTTATAATGTAATAAGTGTTCATTTTGTTTTGAAACATTGTTAAATAATTTTCATGAATTCATAAAGAAACCGTTCACTTACGAGGAAAAAGTAGAGATATATCTGTTCTGCCTACATTGAGTGAGTGAGTGATCGTTGTTAAACGCCAACATTATGGCAAGAACAAGTTAATTTTCAATGAGATGACGAAGAGGTCCGCTTTGCACTAGACCAACAAGCTCAGTTGGATTTTGCATAGTGCTAGCTCACCGAAACAACAGTCAGCGGATTGCCATGTCGCTTCACTCGGACACATTATCCTGATTCCGAGCAAACCATTATTTGTTCTTTCTCCTTAATGATGTGTACTTGGCTGAGACGCATCAAATACAAATTATATAGTCTTTGGTTTGACCTGATCAGGGCTAGAACCCACGACCTTCCACACTCGAGGAGAGCACGCGAACCTTTAAACCACCGATACGGTTGCCATTATGGAAGAAATTCAATAAACATAAATACCAGTCAATAACGTATATATGATATTTGGCAAAAATATCAAGCCTTCCTTTTTGCACAGTGGATTAATTATTTATTAAGGCTAGTAAAGCTATGTGCATAACAAAATATTGTTATAAGCAAATCGCATCACACGCTAGGAAGTTGTATATATTGAAATTAAATTATAAAGCAATACTTGATTAATGAATTTTCAGACAGATGTAAATTCAAAATAAACACTTACGAATACTGGGAGAAATTGTCACCATTCCATAAACGAATTGTTTGTGATTTGTATCGAACATTTATGCCTTTATTCAACGACAGTCCAACTCCATGTGGCCTAAATCGTAGACCAAATTTATCGGCGAAAGATTTGAAAAAAGAAAAATTGTCAAGCATATTCCGTGATTCCTGGGGTAGCATGAAGAACACGGTTCCACCAGAGTCTTGACAAAAATCGACAATGACACAAAATTTGTTTCCTCTTACGGGAGCAGGAAGTCGTATCTGATTACCATAAATGCTGACAGATAATTCTGTACCAAAGCGGAACACATTATACAAACGATCTGTGTGAACAGGAGCATCTCTGCATTCTTGGATGGTATTCATATTGTTACCACGAATCAGGTCGGTTTTCAGATCGGTAACAGCAAGCAAACCTGTGCCAGATTTACTAAATCGAAGCCAGTCTGGTAGCTTATCTTGCAGTTTATCGAAGAAAGTAAGCAGAAATGAACCAGACGTAATGAAATCGTGAATATCTTTCGGTGACAACTTAAATGACAGACAATCGTAGTTGTGGACATGATGCAATAATATGCCATTCTGTTCGGAATGCCTCAGTAATCCAATCATCATCTCAAAGCCCTTCGTTGAGGAAACAACCTCCATGCCTGATAACGAAATAGGTAGAGAGAGTAGGTTGACTTCTATGAATACGACTCCGTATGTATACATTACACTATAATTTGTATTAAGCATGAACCAATCGGAGGTTGATGACAATAATATTTTCTGAGAGGAGGCAGATTCGTCACACGTGGTGAGTTCAATGAAGGCACACCCTCTTGGTAGATGGTGTCTTGCAATTCTGTGAGATTCAAATACTGTTGGTTCTACACTATCTCCTTTAGACGTATTATTCCCTGAAAAAGAATACCCTCCAACATATGTAAGATTAACACAATGAAACAAACAAAACAATCAAAAAAAAACAAACAAAAAAACAAACAAACAAACAACTAATACATGCAAACAACAAACTAACAGATTAGCTTCCCGTGAACTATGCTTTTAAGCATATTAAGCACATATATTTAATAAAATTATCTCTCTAAATAAATAAAATGAATCACTTAAGAGGAATTTAATCAATCTAGTCATCTTATAAAAATATATCGTGGTCGTATTAGACCTTTCTTATTATCTTCTATATCTTTGTCAGTCGCGAGGACATATCTGTATAGTGTTTGAAGATTTGTCGCCATCAATTGTTAATTTGATGCCGTTATCAATTATATTCGTGTCTAAGGTGATTACAGATCCATTCCGTTTGTTGTAATCACAGTTCCGTCCTAGTTTCCCCTTTTATGCCTTACAATCCCATTTTAAGAGTAACACAACGCGTGCCACTAATTGAGCAAACAATACTTACCTTTCCGGAGCCTAATCTTTAGTTTTTTGTGTAGTGTTTTGTCGACCCTTTTTTGTATTTTTACACTTTCAATTTTGGACATGGTATGATTACCCATTTTGTGTCTTCAAACAGTGGGTGGTGTTGGTCCGTTGCAAGGCAATATTGTATGACTTACCCATTACATCTTCGTTGACCTAACTCTAAATTTCTACCGATAGAGGACCTTTTTATCTACACCTATATTTGATATTTCAACATAAAAACTAATCATATGACGCCAATCAATCAATCAATCAATCAATCATAGCAGCTATCTTGCTTTTTTGAACATTAAATCATCAATGAGAGTCATTTATACATCATCACAAATTCACGCACCTTTCACTGCTTTATACGACCATGTTGAATATAATCATATACAGTCACACCTGTATTAAGAGGTCACCTTTGGGACAAAGAAAAGTGGTCTTTTAAGACAGGCGACCTCTTAAAAGAGGTTCAATTCATATGAAATTTTCTATGACAGGACAAGAAAAAGGCGACCTTTCAATACTGGGGGCTACTTAATTAAGATGACTGCATGGGCAGGTTTGACTAATTATCTTCAATGGTCATTACAAATCCTACCTATGCATGCGAATCCATTGTTATCCAGTACATTTCCATCATTACACTGACAGCGATAAGACCCGGCCGTATTTACACACGTGTCATCACAGCCGCCATTTACAAACAGACATTCATTTATATCTACAAAAAATATTACATTTGAAATAGATAATACAAATGTCACCCCAGGTTTTTAGTGAGGTTCGTGTTTCTCGATCTTTAGTTTTATATGTATGTTTTGTAGATCGTTGTTTGTCCTTTTGTACTTTTTCTTTTGGTCATTGTGTCGTCCGTTCTTCTTTCATATAGGGATTCTGCTTACCCTTTGGTATCTTCAAACTCTTCTTTATTTATTGTAATCATTACGGTTTTAAAAGGGAATTGAACGAACACCTAAACATTAACAATTTTGTAGTACCGTCACGAGATGATTACACAATGCAATGTTGATTAAGTGCATGTCAGAAGATACATATGTTCGATCTAAAAATTATATGAAAACTGTATGAAAGAAAAACATTGGAATTAGGGGTACATATATATTGATAAGGTCTGGTCCTTTGATGAGATTTATAACTTGTTGGAAAGAATGTTAGCTGGTTGCTGGCTACACACTTACATTTCTTTAAAATCAAAAAACAAGAAATGTTATAAAACTACAGAACGATTGTCGAGTGATGTTTTTCATGAATAAATCCAGAAAATATTCACCTTATTTTTCCAAAGCGGTTTAATAGTTGTTTATACAAGTTTTGCTATATTCATAGCTAAAATATATAATAAAGCAAAACAACTCAAAATCGCAGATACTATACGTTTACATTTGCTTCAAAACACTCTTTAAATTAATGGCATTGTCTTCGTATGTCAGAATGTAGACAAGCGCGTATCAAGGTTTTCGCATTAAATCTAGGCGAGTGGTAAGGAATTTAAGGTTTAAGGAATTATTGTCGTTACCGGGCTTATGATTGAAAATTAAAATATGCATAAGAAACGCTTTGACATGTTAGAGGGAGACGCACGAATAGTATGACCCCTCTATATCCCCGTCTGATTAACACCATATGCTTCATTTCAGTTGTTTCTTTGAATTGGCATGGATGATTCTACACGTTTTGTTTAGTTGAATAACGGAAGGCAAAAATGAATGATGAATATCAATTACTACACTTCCATTATGAGGGGTCGTTGTGGTCGTGATGATATGATGGTTGGATTTACAACTACCTATCACCACCAACGTTGAGAGTTCGAATCCCACTCAGGTACTCGATACAACATTTTGTGATAAAGTTTGTCAATGACTTGCGACAAGTCGGTGGTTTTCTCTGTGTACCTCGTTTCTACAACCAATGAAACTGGCCGCCACGATATAACTGAAATATTGTTGAAAGTGGCGTTAAACACCATAAAACGAAAACTAACCAAACCCACTAGTCTACGCTATCAAGTCTAGGTAGTCAATATTTGTATCGATTTGTATTTAATAGTATGAGAAGCTAAATAACACCTGTTTCACAATGTCGTCCTTCAAATCCAGGAGCACATTTACAAGTATATGATTGTGTATTGTCTATGCAACTTCCGCCATTCAGACAATTTACTCCAATACAGTCGTCGATATCTGAAATAAAAACGTAGACATCAAATTTAGTATTTATTTTGATTCTTTAGACATTAGACATTTAATAAGAGTAATATACATTATATATACCTATCTCTAGACACAATTTGTTTTTAAATTGAAAACAACATACACATGATATTTAAGTACACATCTAATCAATAATTTAGTTCGGGAACAAAATGTTCATAATCTTAAAATTATAACCTGTTTTGGTTACAATGCAGTAAGAAAATATTTAGTCGGATTTCACTTTTACGGAGAAAGACACACGAAGATCGTTTTTACAGTGTATATGTCATATAATATTTACACAAACCGAATAAATAACACTATGTTTACAGCATACCAACGTTTCTTCAATTGAACGTTGATAACTGTCGGGACATCCTACATTTACGTGCATGTATACTTGTTAAGTATTGTTGACACTACTCCACATAGATAAACATGTTTGTACTCCTTTATATTTGGTTTTGTTTTCCATTTAAAAATAATGGATTTTATTTTTTTATCTATTGGTTATTTTTTTATTTCAATTTTATTTATTTTCATTAATTTTATTATTATTTCTGATTTTATTTATTTTATTATTTTTATTTAAAGCAATGAGATATGGAGATTAATTCTGAAATGTTTCTGTCGTTGTTATGCACGATTATGTCATGAATATCAAATGCTGACTCACTTGAAGCAGTGTATGAATCACAAATGGAATAAGAATTCGTATTACGTGACCATCTGTCATTGTATGTTTTGTATGTCCGAAATGTGGTTCACTTGTATTTTAAGAAACGTTTGAAGATGTATATTTTGTACGTCCGAAAATGTGGTTCACTTGTACATTCAGAAAAGCGTGAAGATACCAAAGAGGTAATCAGAAGACTCATATCAAAGAAGGACAGACAACAGAATGACCAAACGATAAAGAACGAAAAGAACAACAATGATCTACAAAACACTACACAGAAGAATAAAGATCGAGCAACACGAACCCCACTGTATATATATACAAAAACCGGGAGTGAACTCAGGACGAAAAATGTCAGTGACTAGTGGCAGGTCAATGTGTGATTTTATATTATTCCGGCTTATTCTTTCCTTGCCATTGATCGACACGACATAAAATTGTAATATTGTTGAAAGAGGTTAAGCAATTCCCCTAATTTCCCAATATACATTTGATTTATGTTTTTACTTTGCAGTTGTCAGACATTCAACAGGTAAAGCCCGTTTACTCGATCACAGTTTTCGTCAAAAATTTGGTTAATGTTTTTTGACGATAAATTTGCTCAAAGAAAACTTTGTCAAAGTTATCCCGTTTACACGAGCAAAGATTGGTCAAAGTTTTTATTCCAAGTTACCTTTCGGCGGTAAATTCAAAGGCAAACAAAATGGTTGAATTTGCTATTGATTCCGAAAAGATGTTTTGATTGGTCAATTCCCATCAAAGTCTGTCAAAGTCTTTAGAAAAAATAGGGTGGGTTTCCATTCTGTCAAAGTCCATCAAAGTTCTTTGACGCAGTTTTTGATGCAGGTTTACACGATCAAGTTTTTGATGGAATACTTTGATCGTGTAAATGGACCTTTAGTTTGATCTATGCAATATATATTTCCAGAGCATCGGGTTCCCCCAGTAAAGCAGGAACTGTTTACCCTCCCGTAGAACCTCCAGTTTTATTGGAGTGCATGTTACTAAATCTTTAGTTCCATGTGTAGTGTTTTGTCGACCATTGGTTGTTCTTCGATTTACAGCCTCTGAATATCCCATGGGCGTTCTCAACATTTTCTCAATTTAATTATGTAGAGTACCTTGACAAGAGTTTCCATCTGAACCAAGTATATAACCTGGTCTACAGCTACATTTATATGACCCAATAGTATTATGACATAAGTGGGAGCATCTAGAATTCCTATGGCATTCATTAATATCTGAAAATACAATTTAATCTGTTTCTTAAGCAATAAAAATCAAAAACTATGTTTCTGATATATTCAATAGTTTTTAGTCTAAAGAAAATGATGGTCTTAGTGAGAGTCTAGATTTGTATTTGATTTTTGACATAAAAAAGGGAGAGCAAAGTAAAATAAAGCATAACCAATATCTATTATTTCGAACAATTAATTGACAGATAGACTTACTGGTTTGGTTTGACTTTGTTTGTTTTATGGTATTCAAAGCCACTTTCAACAATATTTCAGTTTTATCGTGGTGGTCAGTTTTATTGGTGGAGGAAACCGGAGTACCAAGAGAAAAATACTGACCTGTCGAAAGTCACCGACGAACTTTATCACATAATATTGTATCGAGCACACCTCACCATGAGTGGGATTCGAACTCAAAACTTTAGTGGTGATAGTACATACTCTATATTTATAATATATTCAATATTCATTATTTGTTAACATAAAAGAAAATTGTGGTCTTGGTGAGAGTCCAGATTTGTATTTAATATGGACATAAAAGAAGAAAAAAAAAACAATGTCTACTTTCCTGAGCAAATTGGTTGCCAGATAGACTTACTAATTTAACAGTTAAATTATCATTTGTGTGATCCCTAATAATAGGGGAGACGCTAGGTCTAAAACCATAAATTTACAAAATTTACAAAAAGTTCTTTTAATGAGCATTTCTCTCTCGTTAGTTTACCACAGTACAATTATATACATTAGTAGTTGGCAAATAGTTTGAAAGATATAGTGAAATGTAAAATCTTACCGCTACAAGATTTGCCGTCTTTCTGTAATTGATAACCAGATTTACATTCACAATGGAACGATGCATGCTCGTTAACACACAACTGTTGACAACCACCATTATGCCGCTTACATTCATTCGTATCTAAAATGTTAAGACTAAAATTAAAAACAGCAAAATACCATACTGTCGGAACAGTTCCAACATACATTAGAAAAATCTCAGGATGAGCCTAAATCGGTACACCTAGCACACAAATACATGACCGCTCACTTTCCTTGCTTGATACAGACACTTCAATAAATATTGGCGGGGTTAAGATGCACCCATTAATAAGATAATAGTGGGTATAAAATCTCATTTTAGTGATACTTAATGTTCGGTTTCATTTGTTGGTGAAATACTCCGGTCGACCGATGTTTTGTTCTGTTGAACAGGAAGGCAAATCTTCAAAATATTCATCGGATAAATATCTTTTATTGTTTAGGTAGTTTTTCTCCGGGTCCTCTGGTTTCCTACATCAATAAAACAGACAGTTACGATATAACTGAACTATTGTTGAAAGTGGCGTCAAACACCATAAGCCCAACCATGTTTTATTGTTTCGAATAACACAGCGTAATCTTTCTTATATTCAGTATGATCTATTAAAAAAGATAATATTTATAAATAAATGAGTATGATTATTTTGTATTGAAGAGTCACGCAACATTAAAGAATGAACGTAATTAATACAGTCTGCCATCACTCATTCATTACTTATTACCGGGTTTGTAACTAGATTAACACGACGGGTGCCATTAGTGAAGCAGGAACTGTTAACTCTTCCGGAGCACTCAAGTTCACCCCCGGTTTTTAGTTCGGTTCGTGTCACTCTATCTTTAGTTTTATGTGTATGTTTTGTAGATCGTTGTTTGTTCTTTTGTACTTTTTTTCTTTTGGCCATTGTGTTGTCTGTTCTTCTTTGATATACGGCTTATGATTGCCACTTTGGTATCTTCAAACTCTTCTTACATGTAAAAGTTACCGTAGCTCGGTAGTGTCATATCTTTTCATTTGTTATAACAATTCAAAATAAAATACTGATGTGGCCCTTCCAAATTTTAGTAATAAGTTTATTTACTAAATAGTACATACCAGAACACGTTTTTTGGTCACTCTGCAGAGTAAAGCCACTTCTACAAT
>MJUT01063153.1:8930-24414 GCA_002080005.1 Gigantidas platifrons
TCAACCACGAATTAAAATCCTATATACACTTGTAAGACTTGAATAAACAACTAAAATCTAAAATGTCACTTCTGTTAGCCCTTTTAAGATTTACTGATAAAATCTAAAAATCTCTTCACTTGGCTTAAAAGGTTCAGATTAAAAAGTAAAAGTCACTTAAAATCTAAAAGTCGCATCACTTTGGTTGCTGTGCTCAGTGTTAAAATATAAAAGTAACTTAAAATAGATTCTCTCACTGTCCAGTTACATTGTTATGCCAAAACATAAAAGTTACTAGGCACTAAAACACTCAGTAAGGTTGGCCTCAACCGCCCCTCAACTGTATATAAAACATAAAATAGAGTTTATATCTTCCGTAATACTCATGGTTTGCCAATGTGTTTATTGGTTCCCTGCCTATCCATTATCTTTCTGTAACGCAGGATATGAAGTTGGGATGTCAAACGCCGGGCACAATATTCAATTTTTGCTACACTGGCTGAGTCTAATTTCAGATTTTTGGTTAATACTGTTATATCCAGTAGTAGCTGTAGTTGTACATTTTCTGATAATGTTCTCCATTTCAATTTGCAATCGTTCAAAACTCTGTCTAATTCTTGAATTATTGGTTCTCTGACTTCTTTTAACTCCTCACAATCTAGGATAACATGTTCAATTGTTTCTCTGTCCTTCTCGCACAGCAGACACAATGCGTTCGGTTTATTCTTAGGGACGGACCATTTAACTTCCAGGGAGCAGGGGGGTATGCTTTTTTTTCTAAAAAAATATTCCGATTCCCAATGTTGCTGAAAAAATATTCTGATTTTGGTGGAGTTTTTGTCATATATCCTAATGTTACACTCTGAAAAAGTTAAATGGTCGGTCCCTTGTACATCTCTTTCCTGTTGCTTTGGAGAATGTATGCCCCAGTCTATAATTTCAACCTAATTGGTAGCCTATGGAGATCTCTTTTCGATTTACAGTTAATCTTTAATATAAATTGTAGTTTTCCTTTTTCCAAATTTTCAGAACCTATGTATTGAAGGCTCTTATAGTATGATATGGACTCAATAATTGACTTGCCCAATGTTCGTAAATTTTTCTTTTCACCGTTGATGTCCATACATATTTCTTTGGAGTATTGTCTAGATACCAATTGCTTCCTGCATATTTTATTTCCTCAGTATGTATTTAATCTCTATAAACCAGCTGTTACTCTCATTTGATTTAACTATGAGTTGCCTTCTCGCCAAGTTCTTTTCTATGATATTATCCGCTTGATTACAGATGTTGTGAAATAGCCCCAATGTCCTTATATGTATTTGTGCCTCTACTGGTAATATTCCGGAGAGTACATAGACTGCAGCGTCTGATGTCCTTGTTGGTAAGGATAGTATTTGTTTTAGCATTCTTTTCTGAAATAGTTCTAGTTGTATCAGAGGTGTAGCTTTTGGTATTACAAGCTCCATGCTATATAACAGGACTGGTGTAGTATACGTTTTAAACAGATGTATCAATGTATCTTGATCTAGATCGTTGTTTCCATGGTATCTACCTCCAAAAAGTTCATATGAATTTCTTCTAGCTTTTTTCTTCTTAGATGTTTTCTTCTACATTCTTAATCATGTTGTCTTTCAGCGATGTTGTTCTGATTATTCCAAGATGTAATGAGACTCTACCGTTGGCATTGTTTGTGCACCCAGTTTAAATTCCCTCGTATTTAAGGACCTTTTGTTTGGCTTTGCTTTGATGTTTAGCGCCACACTTTTGGTCGGTTGCAATTTGTACCCTTCCATGTATGCATAGTCATAGGCCATATTTATAAGGATTTGCGTGTGGACCGGATTTTCGCTCAGTAGTGCTACATCATTCGCACAGGCTGTTGGTACTTATGTTTCATATTCTCAGTCCAATATTTGTTGCCTCTAGCCTATTTAGTAATGGGTTGATATAGAGTTTGTATAGATCTGTACTGAGAATATCACTCTGTCGCACTCCTTGGTTTACTTCAAAAGGTTCGGACATTTGGCCTTCCCATTTAACGGAGCTGACAGCATTTTTATGTAAACTTTTGATGAGGACTCAATGTTAGTCATCTATTCCTGCTTGATATACCCTTCTCAGCATGTAGCTGTGGATTACTTTATTGAATGCTGCTTTGGCGTCAATGAGTATGATTTGGCAGTCAGTGTCATTATCTACAACCTCTCGGTAGCATTATTCCACTGGCAAGGCTGTTAACTGGTGATGAACCACTTGTGAATCCCCTTTGAGTTCTGTTCTCTATTTCTAGTACCTGGTTTTGAATTCTACCATATCGGAGCTAAAAAATAGCAACACAACAGCAGTATCTTGTTCAAATTATATACAGGGAAAGGGTGGGAAGGGTTTTTAAAAAATATTATGAAGACCTCACCTCATGAAGGTTTCAAAAGAAAATACTGTGCTATTTCAGCTGAAGACTTTTGTACTTGAAAAGGGAAATAACTCTTTATTTGCAGTATGCTTGGGTTTCTATCTATACGGTTTGTGTTCAATGAAGGATAACTCTAGTAACAAAAATGAAATTACTGCAATAATTCCATCTATTCTGTAGGCGAATAGATGTGATTATTGACATGATAATTGTCAATGGCAATATTAAAAATATTCAGTAATGAAATATAATTTTCATTACGTTAATTTACAATCTAATTAAAATTAGATCTCTCACTTTGCTCTTGTTTATTTATATTTCGCGCGTGTGAGATCTAACAAAATCCTGTAGACATCGCATTCTGGTGACCTAGGGTCACGCATATGTAATGAGATGCAGATAAAGGTAACGTACCTTCAGAACAGCCAATCAAAATCTATATCTCATATCACACATAATAAGCACACATATATTTGATTTGTAATAAATACGCCTAGGCGTGAGAGGGCTTCTAAATGCCATTGATTTTTGCCGTAAATTATGAATTTTCACCTGAAGACGTCTTCTTATCTCCGGAAATGTAAACAGTTGTCGGAACAATCGGGCTCCAACATAGTCGATATAGATAACATTGGAAGAATTCCGAATGGATTTCTTGCATAGTTAATTAGCACCCAGAGTTACGTCCTTTGTATCAATCCACTTTCAAGATCTCGTAAGCGATCATTTGAATGGACAATATTTTGCTTGACCCTAGATCAGCAGAATTCGATGTCTACAGGCTTGCGTTAGATATCACACGCGCGAAATATAAATAAACAAGAGCAAAGTGAGAGATCTAATTTTAATTAGATTGGTTAATATACAGATTGGCGAAAGTTTGGTCAAGGCCGTAGAAATTTGAATATTTCGTAAAATCATTAAAACTCCCGGCATGGAGTAAAACATTTTCATAAAAAGTAAACTCCTGGCATGGAGTTCAAAGTTGATAAAACTCCTGGCATGGAGTGCAAAATGTTCATCAAGCATTCAATCATATCATATAAAAGCACTAACTCATGGAGTTCAAAACTGAATTGTTCCATCCAACGAAAATTAAAATTGAATTAATGTCTTTCGAAAACTGTGAACGCGAATTATTTACAATATTTAATTTATATAAAAAAAACTTTAACACACTTAAATTGACCCTGGGTACAGAGGTCAACTCGATTGTACATTGCTGTTGGAGCCGCGCTGTGCCAGAGGGAGTCTCATGTCAAGACTGTTGACATGATACGACCATGGCCACAATGTGGGGGAGAGGGACCAACGTTATACGGCCGGACCAAACTACCAATTTTGAAATGAAACTAGACTATGGATGTACAACTGCACCGTGTAATACTAAATTTTGCAAAGCATGTTGAAGAGAAGTTAGGAAACATTCATTGCCTACATTTGACAAATGAATTCCGTCAGCTGACCATAATTCTGTATTTGCTAGATAGATATTGGGGTATGTTATATAGGCACCACCCATGCCAATAGTACTTGTTGCCGCATAACTATTTAACCTTTTGCGAGCCATTTCCATAGTCTCATTATTTTCTGAGTGACGCCAATTTGTCCTTGGCAGAATTTGGGACCATATCAATTTTGTATTAGTATAATTCCTTTTGATATATCCTAATTGAGCCTTAAGAAAATATCTTAAATCTCCTATTTCATATGCCCCTAAGTCATTACCGGCAACATGTAAGACAATAACGTCGGGGGTATCTTCAAGACTTGACAGGAGTCTAAGTGTAGATTTAAGATGGTTCAGTCTCAGACCACTGTAACCTTGCCACCATAAATTTATATAATGCCTTTCAAGGGTCAAATATGTGCTACCAGGTCGATTCTTAATCCTTGCACATGCTCGTTTAATGATTGAATAACCCAAAATCCAAACCGAAGTATTTCCTGAAATATTTGATGAAATTTAAACAGGGGTATGAGGAAGCCGAAAATAGGTATTAAAGACAGCAGATCTCCACTGCCCCTGCTTTGTATTTCTTCGTCTGAATTACCTGCCAAAGACAAGGCGGTCGCACCCCCTATTATAAAGGAATGTGCTTTGCATTGACCGCCTTCTATTCCCGAAAAGCTCAGAGATTTTGAAAGCAAAGCAGAGAACTGCTGCCTTGTTAATATAGTTCACCTATAAGGACAAAATAATGGTTATGTTGCGGGTGATTTCGGGATGATGGCTAAATACTCAGATACATTTAGAAAAGGACATATTGTACTGCCGGTTATTTTTGGAATTTCTATCGACACACCCTTTCCAGTTTGGTCAGTTTTGGAGAACCTTAAATGAATCACTAACTTATCAAGGGTGAGCTTTACATCATCTACAGATAATATTTGACCTGCATTATTTCCTTTTGAAAGAGCTATTTCTCCGATCCTTACCAACCCCCAAAATGGAAGGGTAAATGCAGCTTTAAACATTTTGTCTTCATACTTATTATAGCAAATACCTGGCAAAACTGACACTAACTTATTTAAAATAAATGTTGTGATAGGCAAACGAGTATCTGCTTTACTTTATAATGTAGTCAACCCTTCCAAAACTTTGCGCACTACAAAATGTTGTGTTACGTCGGGATAGCCCGAAACTTTGCATTTGTACCCTATGGCTGAAGTATACACTTGAGCTGTTCTAAACGACAAGCCTTGCAACCACAACTATGCTGTGAAATGTGTTATCGGTAGATGGGGGCCATTTATTTTCTAGTTCTTGAACGCTCAAAAATTTCTCGTAAGATGCTAAGCCAGTCCTATAACTATTCAATGTGTTCAGTGCCATAGTACCCTGTAAAAGTTTGTCAACTTCATGTTGCAAATCCATGTCTAAAAATGGTCCAGGATTTCTCGGGGGTTTGCTTGTGCTAGTGGGTCTAACCCTCTGAATCTGTCCCATTGCTGTCGAGAGATAACATCAGCAATTTTATTATTTTTACCCTCAATAAGTCGTGCCCGAAATATTATGTTGTTTTGCAATGTATATAATATAAAAGGGCGCATTTGTGCCATAACTTGCTTAGATTTGGAAGTTTGCGTATTTACAATATCAACAAAAGCTCCATTGTCGATGTAAAATTTAACTTTCTTATTTTGAGGCCGACTGTTCCAAATTGGCATGGATAGTACAATAGGTACAAATTCAAGGAAATTAATACCCTTTAAAATGCCTAAGTCGACCCAGTTCTGTGACCACTGCAACAACACCCACTCTTTTGAGAAAAAGCCCGAACCCCCCATAGTCTCTAAACCAGCACTGTCTGTAAAGCTCTAATGTCTCAGTATCTGACCATTCAGATTCGGGGAAATAAGCTTTCCCATTAAAATATTCTAAAAGGGAAAGCCAGACTTTCATATCCTCTTTAATTTAAGAGTTTAGCTTAATAAAATGATGAGGTTTCTTTGCCTTGACTGTCAGATCATAAAACAACTTCTGTTAAATGTTCGGGCACTACGTACGGCCTTACTAAACAAATTCAAAGAAACAACAAGGGACTGCAAATCCTTTAAAGTAATTTTATTTTCATTTGAAATTTTTTTCAATTCAGCAACCAATGGATTCATTTTACTTTGAGGAATTCTAACCATCATTTCATCCCTGAAAACCCTGATCTTGTGCTCTTGGTCTGAAACTACCGCGTAATCCTGGACTATTGAAACCGGTTGGGGCTCTTGCACGAAAGGGGGCACGAAAAGGGGGACGAAAGGAATGAATTCCTACATTTTCATATGTATTTCTATTCGGACATGTATAATAAGGGTGATGTCCAGAACAACTGAAACACACATGTTTGTAGTTACAGGGGACTCGGTGGCACATTCACATTTTGTTGAAGTTGTAACATTTATTAATCGATGTTTTCGATTTATCATTTTTACAGGAATCGGGCAACGAAGTCCTAGTATTCCCCATATAAAGTGACCACAGTTCCTGGTCGACTATTTCCCATTATTTTACTGGATCAATACCCATTTTCAACCTAATCTGTTCATCATAAGTTTTCCATCCCAAACCATTTATTCTTGAGGCACCTAACCTAACAATATGCATATATTTTAACAATTCTTGGTATTTTTCAGGGTGAGCAGATGTATGTATATATGCTTATGTATACAGTAAATGCATTAGTCCATTTATCAATTGTATGTATTGTTTGCTTGATTTTTTTCTTTTGTTGACAGGACTTCTTCAATCAACACAACTTGCTTATCATTGTTTTCTGAATTTGTGTTCTCGGATAAAATTGCTAAATCAATTTATTGACCACTTACAATTTTTGTTCTATTTGTTTGTGAGACATGGGACCCGAGAAAAGAATACACACTTTGTACAATATGTACATCGTTGGTCTCAAACCTTAACTGATCGTAACTAGGACTTATACCTGCATTTAAACTTGGCTCTGTAAATGTGACACTAGGAACCATGGGGATCTCAGCTTGCTGTCTTGTATAAAGAATATAAATCGCTTGACTTGAGTTGCTCTGGTGAAGTCTGCGACTGTGCGCGTGTTTTTCGAGTACTACTGTTCTGGTTTGATTCCCGGACCCGCTTCTGTTGGTAATCTGCACCCCTCGCGTATAAGCTGTTGGTTTTTCTCTTGCTTCGTCTCATCTTTGTCTTTATTCTGCTTATTCTGACATACAATAAACATAAATGGAAACACTAAATTAATTTGGCTTCAAATATTGACATATTAACATGATTGTCCCTCCCCTCCCCTCCCTCAGTGGCCCTTCGCGGTGCGAAACTCGCACGGTTCTTCAAAAAGAAGTGATTAGAAATGCGATTTACTAAATTTGTTCCCGCAGAAACTCTTTCAAAGTTTGAAGATAAAAATGCACCAACCCGTACTTTCATTTTAACCTTTCGTCACAAGCACATGTTTCCTGGTATTTGAATTTCCGTGATAAAATGTTCATTAAAATAAAAAAATAGGGTGAAATATTAGCATATTAAAATATATTTCGATAATTAAAAAATAAAAGTAAATAATAATCTAGCAAACGTTTACCAAAAACATATTCATCAAGCTGAATGTCGAGACGACATGCCAAAATCTTTTGAAAATTCTAAGTTTAATCCGTGATAATCCAAGCATTTCTTAAAAAAAACTGTTTTAGAAATACTAAAATAACATTTCTTATTCCTATTTTTATAATGTTTTTAAGTTTTCATGGCTTCTAAACTGGTTTTTTAACAAACATTTAAGTCAGAAATTTATGATGACCTCATCTCATGAAGATTTAAAAAGAAGACTTTTGTACTTGAAAAGGGAAATAACTCTTTATTTGCAGGATGCCTTGGTTTCAATCTATACGGTTTGTGTTCAATGAAGGATAACTCTAGCAACAAAAATGTAGGCGAATATATGTGATTATAGATCATCATATCCAATTTTTGCTAATGGTTTGCTTTAAAAGATAATGTGCTCTGATGGGGAAGAAGATTATAAGTTATTTTTAGGAAACCATACACTTTTCCTACGTTGTGATCATATTATAATTAACATCGTTAAAGAGAGATATGAAAAGTTTGAAGATATATCAGGTAAAAATAAATACGATGAATGGTGAGGTCTATACGTCTGAAAAGTTCACCCAACAGTTTTAGAATTAGATTTTGAGCTGACAAACTTTTCGTTCTCCTTCGATTGAATTTGAACTTACACCATTGATTCACCGTATACCCACTCGGCCGTGCCCCCCATAATGTAGCCGAGGTTCATATGGCTTTCTATTAAACAACCATTCTGCAAATTGTAAGGGGTTGGGAATTTCTCTCGTCTCGAATTCGTCTCCATATCCAATTATCCATTTTCAAACCCCGTGCGGAAATATAAAAATGTACCCATTGGATCCTGACACATGACGCGTATTTGGAATAACTTTTATCAGGTATACCCATATGCATACCGGTAGTCAAAACATCCGACAGAACAAAATTTGCAACATTTTGATATTCGATAATGGTGTGTTGTTATATTATTTATTGCAATAAAATGGAAAAAGAATACCGCACTGGCAGAATAGTTCCAAAATCTAATAAACATATCGAATGAAGCAAAATCGATATCTCTACCATACATATGTTGGCTTTAATGACTTGGTACAGGCACTTCAATAAAAAAGTGGCGGGGACAAATTAGCTTTATTGGTCCAACCCCCCACCCCCTCTCATAGTGAAATAATAATTTTGAAAGGGGACTAAAAAAAAGACTATTCAAGTAATGTTATTGAACTCAGCAAGGTGAGTTTAAAGAAGAAGATTTTCAATCAGTTTTTATTAAAATAAACATATTCTGCACATTTCACGGAAAACTAGAAATATGTTAAGCATAAATATAAATTTGACCTCTGGAATTGTTGCAGATTTAAAAGAAAAGCTTACCGCCTAACGCCTACCACAGACGATGACAGACGCCATGTGAGGACATACAAACGGATTGATTAAATAAACATAGCTTCTAATGAAAGGCAAAATTAGTTGAAACTTAACCTATTATTGGTAATAACGAAAAGAAACTAGCCCGATCTTGTACTTTCCCGTTCCGCTATAAAGATGATGTCCTTTCACTTAAAAAGTAGCAGGATGAATTTAGTTTTCTAAGGCTTAAAATCTTTATATCAGGTTGAATTTAGTTGTCTAAGGATTACAATCTTTATATCAGGTTGAATTTTGAATTATTGAAAATTTGGAAATCGTGAACCTATGGATATAAACATTCTTTATTTGAAAAGTGATATTCACAAAATTCAAAATAAAATCTGGATATTTTTTTTTTATGAAATCAGGTCATCAAAGCGAAATATGTTTTAAATGGATATGTTTCCAAAATAAAATTATATTTATCAGTACTGTTAACTTGCATTATATTTTGGAGACCAGTTCGGAATATAGAACACCGTGTTGCATATCAACTTTTTAAAACTAGTTCCGATTTGTTGGGAGAAATGTTTGAAGACACAAACTTGTTAATAGACAATACAATGACGAAAAGAAAAAAATTACAAAGGAAGAACAATGATATACAAAACACTATTTAGAAAACTAAAGACCGATCAATACGAACCACACTAAAAGCAGTTGGGAACTCGGGTGCTCCGAAAGGATAAGCTGATCCTGTTCCACTAGACGCTCTGGACAGTCGTGTTATTCTTTTTACAAACCCGTGTGATATGTCATGAATGAAGAAAGGCCCGGATTGTGATTCCGACAAGCCGAACATATCCACGGACATGTGTGACACATATATTCCGTTACGGGTAGCCAAAGAATATTGGCAACAGTAAAACTTTCAAGTAATAACATCATCTTAACCACTGGGAACCATTAGTTCAGTAGCTTCCTTGTTAGCAGCAACCCTCTATCAAAGAAATCATGATAGGAACCATAAGCTCTGGAATAACGGATCAACTGAAAGAAAAATACTTCATATGCAGGTGCTGTTGGAATGTTGTTACATTTGTCTACATTTAAAACGGCCCTCAGTGTCAAGTTCGATGTGTAGGTCAAGGTATGAAGCAGTTTTGCTCATTTTACCTGTGTGTCTGAAATAACTAAGATGCTACAGTTATAACAATGAGGTAACAAAAAATTGTGTAAGATCAATAGGAAGGTATTTTATCCTATTTTTTTTTTCTAACTGAAACGACAAAAATGAATAAGTGAAGATATGTAATACTTATACAGGTATGATATCATTTAATTCTTGTGAAAGTGAAGATTATATATGTACCAGGAATTACATTAATATGTAGGCCATCATGTAACCTTACTTTGATCACTTAATCTTTAAAGATTGATGTAGATCGAGTGTTCATAGACCCACTGAGTTTTTTTTATATTCTAATCAGTATTAGTTACCACACACACTTCACCCATTCGGAAAGAGTATCTAAGTACCTCCTTTTCACGTTTTGCCCATTGTCTGGCATAATCCTCGACGGAATCCATCAGTATTTTAAAGTTGTGTTTCCAGTTTATGGATTTAGGCTCACGATATTTAGGCCCTTTGGCAAACACCTATCGTAGAGAGATATTGTTGATAATTTTAAGGTCACCAGATATAACATGGCCAGTCGGGTTATATATGAATGTGGAACTTGCACAGGTGCAATCAGGAAGCTTAGATTTGAAAAAGTCAATAATGAGATCACACAACACATGTTTGAAATTAAAAAAAATTACGCTTCGTGTTTAAACATTTTTTTAAGTAAAAGCATAAAAAACAAATTATACCAAAATTATATTGTTTTTCTAAATGATGAAACGACAAAAAAAAACTAAATAAATAAACGCAGATATGTAATATTCTAGTGAAATTGAAGATTACATATGTACCAGGAATTACATTAATTTGTAGGCCATCATGTAATCTTACTTTTATCACTTAATAAATAAAAGATACTGTTTTTAGCTGATTATGATGATGTTCACTTTGTACTAGACCAACCTGCTTAATTGGCTTTGATTGCGCTAGCTCAATGAAACAACAGCCCGCTGGTAGAAAGGACACATTATTCTGATTTCGAGACAACAACCCTTCTTTGCTCTTCCTCATTCATGCTGCGTTTCTTTGCGGAGAAGTAACAAACACCAATTTATTGACTATGGTTTGACGCGACCGCAGCTTGAACCAACGATGTACTGCATTCGAGGCAAATGTACTAATCATTATATAATTACACCACCGACGCGGTTAGGTTCCTGAGGGTATCACCCACATAAGAACAAAAGACCCTTCTACACGATATCTTGGATATATATAATTAATAGTTCCTAGATAATGCAATTTATTGAACCAAGGGTTGTTCTCCCTCAGTCACAGGCAACCATAGCCAAAATTGGCTATCGTGTTAGGACCTTGGCTTACTTTCTTCAAAACGTACCGCAGCGCACCAATTTATATATCTACGTTTTATTACTTCCATATACTAAAGAAATGGTACGCCACATGAGTCAAAAGGAGAGAGCTCTTTACTAAGTTACTAGGAGTAATTCATAGGACAACTGGTTTATAAAATGCATCGCTCCTTATACTCTTAAGGGATTGTAGAAGTATTTGTAATGCTACTAACTACGGGCCTACTAAAAGTATGTGGGTACCACTAGTGGAGCAGGAACTACTTGCCCTTCTAGAGCACATGAGTTTACTTGCTCAACCTTTAGTTTTCTATGTAATGTTTTGTAAATCAATGTTTGTCTTTTTTCTTTTATCTTTCGGTCATTGCATTGTCAGTCCTTTTTCAATGGACGACTTTTGATTACCCCTTGGTATCTTCAGACCTTTCTTTTACATTGTATTATCTCCCCTTCTTCAAAGGACGACTTTTGATTACTCCTTGGTATCTTCAGACCTTTCTTTTACATTGTATTATCTCCCCTTCTTCAAAGGACGACTTTTGATTACCCCTTGGTATCTTCAGACCTTTCTTTTACATTGTATTATCTCCCCTTCTTCAAAGGACGACTTTTGATTACTCCTTGGTATCTTCAGACCTTTCTTTTACATTGTATTATCTGTCCTTTTTCAATGGACGACTTTTGATTACCCCTTGGTATCGTCAGACCTTTCTTTTACATTGTATTATCTGTCCTTCTTCAATGGACGACTTTTGATTACCCCTTGGTATCTTCAGACCTTTCTTTAACATTGTATTATCTGTCCTTCTTCAATGGACGACTTTTGATTACCCCTTGGTGTCTTCAGACCTTTCTTTTACATTGTATTATCTGTCCTTCTTCAATGGACGATTTTTGATTACCCCTTGGTATCTTCAGACCTTTCTTTACCATTGTATTATCTGTCCTTCTTCAATGGGCGACTCTTGATTACCCCTTGGTATTTTCAAATCTTTCTTTTACATTGTATTATCTGTCCTTCTTCAATGGACGACTTTTGATTACTCCTTGGTGTCTTCAGACCTTTCATTTATATTGTATTATCTGTCCTTTTTTAATGGACGACTTTTGATTACCCCTTGGTGTCTTCAGACCTTTCTTTTACATTGTATTGTCTGTCCTTCTTCAATGGACGACTTTTGATTACCCCTTGATGTCTTCAGACCTTTATTTTACATTGTATTGTCAGTCCTTCTTTAATGGACGATTTTTGATTACCCCATAGTATCTTCAGACCTGGCTTTTACATTGTATTATCTCCCCTTCTTCAATGGACGACTTTTGATTACCCTTTAGTATCTTCAGACCTTTCTTTTACTCACATTGTTCATGTATGAGTAATAAATATTTTACAATACAGTTTAAAATCAAAACATAAAACATTAATAATTATTTTAGTAATTTTTCAAATCTTCCAATAGAAATTAAAAAAAAAAAAAAAAGAAGATAATTGCTAATATTGTAATTGTATAATTTGTTTAATAATCATGCACAAAATATAGAATATATGATATTGATTGTTTGTAAATGATCACAATAAGTTAGAATGAATACAATACTCTAAAGTATATTAGTATTGAAATTACAAGTCTGCTTAAATATCTATGAGAGTAATTCATAAATTGATTTGATATGCTTTCAAAAAATAAGGGGACAATATGCGTATGGTATATTATAGTACCATGTACAACAATGTCAAAACAACACTGTCAGAAATATAGGAGGATAAGGATTATGATGTTTAACGACACTTTCAACAATATTTAGCTATATCGTGGTGGTCAGTTTTATTAGTGGAGGAATCTGGAGTGTCCGGGGAAACCACCGACCTGCCGGAAATCACTGACAAACTTTACCACATGATGTTGTATCGAGTACACCTCGCCATGAACGGGATTAGACCTCAAATCCTTATTGGTGGTAAGGACCGATTACACAGGTAGTTGTCAATCCAACTACCATACAATCACGACCACTAAGGCCCCGTCAGAAATATAAGCTTACGATATGCTATATTGTCTAATTATAATATGTATGCTTTTTTCACATAATCTTATGGTATAAAAAAGTTCTTCATTTGAATGCTTCTGACTATAATTATACCACACGAACAAATTAAACATAATACAGGAAATATGAGAAAATAGACTCCAAATTCAAATGTAAATATCTCACTGTACATATATAAGTAACGGCACAAGTGTAGACCCAACTGGACAGCTTTGGGAACTTTTATTGTTTTTACTCTCTTATTTCTGCATCTGTTTAATCTAATCATTATAATTCTCTAGTTTTATCTCCATACACTTAGATCCGCAGTATATCTCAAAGAGCAGTATATCAAACCTTTTTGAAACTTCAACACACAGATGTTAGACATTTATGTCTAGATATGTCGTTTATTTTCATTTTGCATGGGGAGGGTCTTTTTATTAAGAGCATGTCCAGAGAAGGAAGATCTGGTGAGCAAAATAAATTTTCGTGTTTAAATTTTTTTTTAAGGAAAAGAATAAAAACAAATTATACCAAATTATATTGTTTTTCTACATGATGAAATGACAAAAAAACACAACTAAATAAATGAAGATATGTAATACTTATACAGATATGATATAATTTATTCTAGTAAAATTGAAGATTACATATATACCAAGAACTACATTAATATGTAGGCCATCATGTAACCTTACTTTTATCACTTAATAAATAAAAGATACTGTTTTTCACAATCAAAGATCATTATTTTATATGTGTATGCATTTTAAATTTAGATGATTATGATGATGTTCACGTTGTACTAGACTAACCTGCTTAATTGGCTTTGATTGTGCTAGCTCACTGAAACAACAGTCCGCTGGTAGAAAGGACACATTATTCTGATTTCGAGAAATACCGTCTTTGGTCTTTCTCATTAATGCTGCATTTCTTTGCGGAGAAGTAATAAACACCAATTTCTTTGACTATGGTTTGACTCGATTGCAGCTTGAACCGACGATGTACTGCATTCGAGGCATATGTTATGTACTAATCATTACACCACTGACGCGGTTAGTTCCCTGAGGGTACTAGTATCACCCACACAATAGCGAAGGACTCTTTTATACGGTATTTTGCATATATATTTATATTTCCTAAATAATGCAATTTAAGGCAAAGGTTATTCTTCCTCAGTCATAGGTAACCATAGCCGAATTTGGCTATCGTGTTAGTCCTTTCGTTTACTATCTTCAAAAGACTTGGGTTTACTTTTTTTCTTTAACAATGAGGGTACCGGGTTAAGTTATTCCTGAAACGCGCCGGGCGCACCAAATTTTATTTCTATGTTTTATTACTACCATATATATATATAAAAAACATTATGATCCCACAGGAGTCAAAAGGAGACAGAGCTGTTGACTAGGTTACTAGGAGTAATGCATAAGACAACTGGTTTATAAAATGCTTCACTCATTATGCATTTAAAGGGTTGCAGAAGTGTTTTAATGCTACTAATTCTGGACCTACTTAAAGTATGTGGGTGACACTAGTTGAGCAGGTCACTACTTGTCCTTCTACATCACATGAATTCACTTGCTCAACCTTTAGTTTTCTATGTAATCAATGTTTGTCTTTTTGTCTTTTATCTTTCGGTCATTGTATTGTCTGTCCTTCTTCAATGGACGACTTTTGATTACTCCTTGGTATCTTCAGACCTTTCTTTTACATTGTACTGTCTGTCCTTCTTCAATGGACGACTTTTGATAACCTCTTGCTATCTTCAGACCTTTCTTTTACATTGTATTATCTGTCCTTCTTCAATGGACGACTTTTGATTACCCCTTGGTATCTTCAAACCTTTCTTTTACATTGTACTATCTGTCCTTCTTCAATGGACGACTTTTGATAACCTCTTGCTATCTTCAGACCTTTCTTTTACATTGTATTGTCTGTCCTTCTTCAATGGACGACTTTTGATTACCCCTTGGTATCTTCAGACCTTTCTTTTACATTGTATTATCTGTCCTTCTTCAATGGACGACTTTTGATTACCCCTTGGTATCTTCAAACCTTTCTTTTACATAGTATTATATCCCCTTCGTCAATGGACGACTTTTGATTACCCCTTGGTATCTTCAAACCTTTCTTTTACATTG
>MJUT01063158.1:27278-38406 GCA_002080005.1 Gigantidas platifrons
GTCCTGAATTTTTTTTTAATAAAAATCTAATCCTGGATTATTATTTTTGCTTAAAGTCCCGTCCTGTGTTTTTATTTCAAATTTTCCCCCCAAGGGATATAAAATTGTATCATTAATAATAAATTAATAAATAATAAATTCAGATTTTCTATTTAAAATAAATCTCATTTACAAATCCACTGATATTTGTTCAATTTTTAACGCTGATTTAAGCTTTAGTCGCAACAAATTTTTATTTTTCTCTTTAAACTGTCGAAACATAACATTTATTTAACTGTAAAATTCACAAATAAAATTCAGCAGTATTTTGTTAACATGGTATATAATAAGATTTGTTTCCTGTTTCTCAACTTGAACATAATATGTTCATAACCATGTTTAAAAATAAATGCATTATGTGTCTATCTAGTCTTCATGCTAAGTTAGTTTTAGGAGATGGACAATATATATAGTGTGCCAAAAATAACGAAAATATATATTCCGGCTTTTTATGTAATAAATATTAAAGAATTCAAATAGCATTTGTGTGAAATTGTAAAGAGGTTTTTTTTAAATAACTCACGCGATAACTAAATATCTCGACGTTTTCTTCCTGCTTTTTAAATGTTTTAGAATGTTTAGTAAAATGTTGATTTTGGGGATTGCGATTTTCATATTGCTGGGTAAGTCATTATAGAACTAATCCCATACATATTTCTTATTAGATTTTTATTTGAAATTTGTAATCAAAATCAATAAGACTTTATTGATGCACAATTGGCCATGTTATAACTGGTGGCCTTAAAATGATTAACAACACCTCTCTACGAGATGTTTTCGCCAAAGGGCCTAAATATCCTTAAACTGGAAACATAACTTTAAAATTCTTGTGGATTCCGCCGATGATTATGCCAGACAATGGGCAAACGCGAAACGTATGACTTGGATACTCTTTCCGAATGGGTGAAGAGTTTGAGGTAGCTTATACAAATTATAACTAAAAACTCATTGGGTCTATGAGCACTCGCTCTACATCAATCGTTAAAGACCCGAATGTTGCCTAACACCTGTCTCTCCTTCATGACAAATATGTTATTGTCTCCGACGACAAGACCCCTAACAATATTGTTTTTGTGTGTAAATCATATTACATAAACTGCTTAATAGAGGAATTAGGTATTGACAATTCACTTGGCAACCCTACATTATACCCCGACCACACTTACGAAAGAGAAAATCCTGGACAACCATAGGTCTGTTTTATGTTCCTTTGGAATTTCAACCAAGATGAAGAACTGGATCTACCGTCACTCTCATGGATTCTTAAATTACACAAGTGTCCTTTCAAACAGCGTTATATTGCTGGATCTGCAAATCTGCCACGAAACCTCTTTCCAAATTATAAAACATATATTATATCGGCGGTTAAAACCGGGCTCCAGAGTTACTGTGACACTAGCTACTCGAGGGGTGGTGTGGATTCTGAGGAACTCTAAAGATCTTTTAGAGTACATACAATTTAGGTCCCTCTCTGCCTGCAATTTAGCATTAAAACATTTGACTTCTCTACCCTCTACACAACTATTCCTCACTCTAAGCTGAAGGATAGATTAAGGGAGTCGGTCCAGCTGTGTTTCATAAAATAGAATGGCCAAAGTAGATACAAGTACCTTGTGCTAGGAAGGGACAGATCTTATTATGTAAAAAAAAACACACTTTGATTCTACCAAAACGTTCTCTGAAACTGATATTGACAACATATTTGTTGTGTTTGGTGGACGTGTTTTTCAACAGACAGTCGGGATACCTATGTGTACAAACTGTGCTCCTCTTCTCACAAACTTGTTCCCTTATTCGTATGAGGCAGTCTTCATACAGGGGCTTCTCAAGAAAAACGAAAAGAAGTTAGCCCGATCCTTTAATTTCACGTTCCGCTATATAGATAATGTCCTTTCACTAAATAATTATAGGTTTGGTTATTTCGTTGATCGCACCTATCCCATTGAGCTTAAAATAAAGGATACCACAGATACAGATAGGTCTGCTGCATACCTTGAACTACACCTCGAAATTGACAACAGTGAAGGGTGGTTAAGAACGAAACCTTACGGAAAAAGAGATAATTTCAATTTTCCCATTGTGAACTTTCCATTTATATTTAACAACATTTCAGCAGCACCTGCATATGGAGTATATATCTCTCAGTTGATACGTTATTCCAGAGCTTGTGGTTCCTATCAGGATTTTCTTGATAGAGGGTTACTGCTAACAAGGAAACTACTGTACCAAGGGTTCCTCTTGGTTTAGTTGAAGTTATCACTTCGAAAGTTTTATGGTCGCCAGCATGACTTGGTTGACCGTTATGTACTATATGTGTCACAAACGACCACGGATATGTTCCACATGTCGTAAGCACTTCCAGGTTCTTTCCTCACGATTATTATTTTTTTAAAGTATTTATATCTAAAAAATGGTATAGATGTACATAATTTTCTATGATAAAGTTCTATATGGCCCTTTATAGGACCCCACCTTCACCTGTTTTAGTTTTAGTATGTTTTAGCAATAGAATAGAGAATTGGCCACGATAGGTGGCCCACATTTTTGCAAACTGAGAATTTGTTTTAATTTAAATATTGGCGAACGGAGCTGGCTGTATGCTTGGAAAACAAAGGGAATTAGCTTGTTGGTTTTGGGAGCGGGAGCATAAAATGTTTTAACTATGGACAATTTTTTTTTTTTCAATTTTAGCAAATAATTCATTTCTTAGGGCCAAATTCAGGGGACAATTCAAAAGGAAATGATTTTCATTTTCTATTACATTTAAAACCCTTTCAGCGCCAAAGCGACATTTTTGTCGTTTTTTGACAAACATTGACAAAAGAGTGTTATATGCAAAAACACAATTCGCGATCGACACAGTAAATATATATTTCAATAGACAGGTAACGAAACTTTATTTGAAATTCGTGATTTTAAAGTTAAATGACGTCATATCTCAAGATGACCGACGCCGCAGAATCGGGTTTTGATACAGATACCGATGAAGAATTCAATATTGATGAGGCTGTACGAGCTAACAGAGGACTGTGGGTTTCTGTTGTATATCCGGGGACGTTTCATTTACCAGAGTCGAGATTTCAAGATGAGACAGGGCCGTTCAACTTTACTCCTAATTCATCCATTTTATAGTTGTTTTTTGTTGTTGTTGTTTTTTTTTTTTAAGTTTCTTGTGTTCGAAGATCACAATGTGGTTGACGTTTTTGTTCGTGAAACTAACAGATGCTAAACAACATTTAACTTGTTATTTAGTAATAAAACGTAAAAACGTAGATATTAAATTTAGTTCGTACGACGCGTTTCCGGAATAACCTTTATCATGTACGTTACTGGAATAACCTTTATCATGTACGTTACTGGAATAACCTTTATCAGGTACGTTACTGGAATAACCTTTATCAGGTACGTTACTGGAATAACCTTTATCAGGTATGTTACTGGAATAACCTTTATCAGGTACGTTACTGGAATAACCTTTATCATGTACGTTTCTGGAATAACCTTTATCATGTACGTTACTGGAATAACCTTTATCAGGTACGTTACTGGAATAACCTTTATCAGGTACGTTACTGTAATAACCTTTATCAGGTACGTTACTGGAATAACCTTTATCAGGTACGTTTCCGGAATAACCTTTATCAGGTACGTTACTGGAATAACCTTTATCAGGTACGTTACTGGAATAACCTTTATCAGGTACGCTACTGGAATAACCTTTATCAGGTACGCTCAACTCCAAAATATGTCAGAGCCAAATAATTTTGAACTCTTTGACAGCAAGTTAACCGCAGCCAACGGGCATAAACTGAATAGCCAAAAATCGACTTATATTACCTGTAACTTATGTGTTTGTATGTTTTTCTAAGTATGATACCTCTCCAGGAGCACAGGCACTATACATTTTGTCAATATGAATATAGCATAAGCAATGGGCAGAAAATAGAAATATATATTGGACACTATTTTCTGCCCATTGCTTATGTCATATTCATATTGACTAAACGTCTAGTGCCTGTGCCAGGAGTAATGATCATCGTGCATACCCCACATCGAGATAGGATGACCGTGGGTTCAATATACCGTTCGATCAGTGGTGGGGATTAACGAAGCAGTGATACATTAGGGTATATAGCTTCTTCGCTAAGTATATAGTATAAAAACAAAGAATTTTGAGAATGTTAGAATAATGTGCTTGAGTTAAATGAAACGTCAATATGCGCACTGTTATTTCATTAACCTAATAAATTACAACGGGAGGTGTTGTTCTGGTACAAGACAGACATCGTCATCTCATCAAAGCTTTACTCGTGATGACATAGCTGACATAATCGCTCACTTGGTGTTAATAGGAAGTACTCACTGTATGAGTTGGTTACCTTGAAACGATGTCATTTCGCTTGGAACATTGTATTTGGCCAACCAGGATTCATATTACCAGACTTTACAAGTTTTGAGGTCAGTAGGGAGATAGTTAATTATTTTTCGTACTTTAATAAAATGTATTGCTGAAAATAGTAAAAAGGAAATATCTTGTGGAGTACCCAATAAATATAGTGGGTAAGATCACTTCAGAAATATGAGTCCCCTGATTGTGTTGGACGAATCAGATATACCACTCGCCCTTCGGACTGGACATAAATGAGTGGCTCATCTAATGAGTATGTTACGTTCCTTAGACGTTATAAACACCGTGCAGTAACTCCTATGGATAAGTCACAGGTTGACATATGTAGAAGTTGCCTAGGGGAGGTATTGTTTGAAACTTGTTTTCGTCATGAATGTAACTGAAATACTATTCATGTGACTTTAATCAACAATCGATCTATACTTGCACTCTTAGGCCTATACCAGTACCATCTTTTTTCACCTAAATAATTTATTATTTGTAAACTCGTCTTCCGTATGAATATATATACCTGAATATTGATCAATTATCAAGTGATAATTAAAATACACTTGACTCAGGCAAGTTCGAAATAGAATTGGTATATAGAAAATATTAGAATATTGATTAACTGACTGATGTCTAGCGTCAAATAAGCAGTATTTCAACTACACTCGCACACGGATGAGTTGCTTCCCCCCAAAAGTCAAAGTCAAAGAAACGATTTTGTCTATTCGTAGTAGTTAATAAACTTTATTCAATGTTCAATTTTGCCCCGAAGGGTTGAAGGCATATACAAGGAATATACCTTACTTCGACTCTGACAAAAGAATGCTGTTCGGTTGGATGTTTTTATGTCCACGTGTGAAAGAGAGTGATTGTTGTTTAACGCCAAATGAACATTTTTCAGCTATATCATGGCGAGTATAAGTTAAATTCAATGAGATAATGAGGATGGTGTCCGCTTTGTACTACACCAAAACGCTTTGTTGAATTTGTTATAATTCCAGCTCACTGAAACAACAGTTCACGGGTACACATGTCGCTCCACTCCGGTACTCGGACACATTATCCTGATTTCGGACCACCCAGTCGTTGCTCTTTCTTCTTAATGTTACCTTAGAAATTGTCTTGAGAGATTGATTTTCTGTATTGAATGGTAAGCTCAGAACAGAGAATAGAAATGTAAGAACGATTGGATTAACCTCTATTTTGGATGGACAAGTAAAAATGTGTAGCACATAGACAAAAGATAATTATTTCGCCAATTACGGTTTAAGGCTTATGATGTTTAACGCCACTTTCAACACTATTTCAGTTATATCTTAGTGGTCAGTTTTATTGGAGGAAGAAACAGGAGTACCCGGAGAAAACCACCGACTTGCCGATAAATCGAGATTCGAATGCACAATGTTAGTGGTGATAGGCATTGATTGCATATGTAGTTGTAAATCCAACTGCCATATGACCACGACCACGACGGCCCCTATTTTGTCAATTGAAACATGAGTGACATCTATGTTGAACTACTATGAACTATGCGTTTTCAGAATAGAATATATCATGAAACAAATTTACATAATTGTACTGAATAAGTTTTAAATTTAGTGACACGTAAATAATTATTGAAAGGACACAGATGAAGATATTTTGCCAGATTGTGTTGATTGTATTTAAATGCTGTTCAGACCTGACCTTTTATTTTAATATTGTTAGATGACCTTTAACTATTATACTAAATTGTACAACTTGACTTCCTCATCTACATGTATTCTTTACAAACAAATTACAAATTGTACACGTACCATCAGTAGTACAGATAGATAGAAACAAAAAAAAAATAAAAAAAAAATACCACAATGTAGGAACAATTCGTAAATCTAATAGAAAAATTGTAGAAACAGGGAGAAATTGATGCACCTAACACACGGGTACATATAACCACTCACTTTCCACGATTGATATAGAGTACACATACACATCAGTAAAAGGTGGCGGGGTTAAACAAGATAACACCCGTTTTAGATGTGATAAACCAAACGAAATTGAACGGAATTACATATAGATTCTCCTTCAGTTGCCCGTGGGTTACGATATTTCTCCACTCAAGAGAGTTAAATTAAACATTTTAACCACAAGTCCTCAGGCGAGTTGTTAAAATTATAAATTTAACTGTCGAGAGTGGAGAAATATCGTTTCTCCCATTATTACGGCTTTTTAACCTCGCTGAACCAATGGTGGAAAAAGTTGTAATCCACTAGAAGAGTAAAGTGTCTCGTGCCTGTCGCCGCATTAAATTCAAATTTTGAAATAAAGTTCGTGTTAAATAATGGGAGAAACAAATTCTTCTTCAGTTGCCCATGTTGGTTACGATATTTCTCCACTCTCGAGAGTTAAATTTAAATTTTTAACCACTCGACTGACAGCTTGTGGTTAAAATTTTAAATGTAACTCTCTTGAGTGAGAAATATCGTAACCCACGGGCAACTGAAGGAGAATCTAACCCACATGGGCAACTAAAGGAAAATGTGTTTCTCTCATTATTTAACACGAACGTTATTTCAAAAGCCGTCAAACGAAAAAAATGCGGGGAAAGGCACGAGGCATTTTAATCCTCTAGAGGATTACAGATTTTTCCACCACTGGTTCAGCGGGGTTAAAACGCCGTAATAATGGGAGAAAGGTACTTTAACATGTCATGTAAGTACATTTTAATCTTGTCACAGTGCTACTTGAGGAAAAAATTGTCTCAAATGATTGAATTCGAAAGAAGGCGATTGTATAAATTGTTGTATAAAATAATTACACTGTCCTTTTATTGAATTACAATGTCAATAGGCGTTTTGACAAAATATTTCAAACGGTTCAATACTACAACGATGATATTATATACATATGTATATGTTTAAATAATAAGTTATTATTCGCTGCAGTAATTAAAGCGTGCTTTGTGAATAAGGTCCCAGTAATATAATGTTTCTTGCATTCTTAAGCGCATAGAAATCAGCCAGTCAGAGTGGTGAGACAGGAGCACAGGTAGTTAACAAGAATCACGAAGATACATTTCCTAGAGAAAATACCAGATGGGAAGAGGAAGAAATTGTGTTGTGTGTTCAAGTTCTCACGACCTGTTCAAGAAAACAGTGGTGGTGTCCTAACTGTAAAGTTGGACTATGTATTGAAGGGTACTTTAGTAGATATCATACCTGTCTTAATTATGAAGAATATAATACACACATCTTCGATCGTATTAGAGGGAAGTGGCGGATTTCAGTGTACATGTATATTCAGTATACTGTACTGTATAATGTCGGACAATCTATTAAAGACTTTTTATAGTTTTCTTTCTACTGAAATCATGATGTACAAATTTACCCCTAATTCTGATCCTTTCTGTAAATTTTAATTAATGTCATTCAAAAGCTTGATTCTATTAAATAATTTGAATGTTAGTATGCAATATTGTTCATTGCACAAAAATAGTAAACTCGTTCCGATGTAAATATTGTTTGTTTTTAAATCCAACATTTCTGTTAATTGCCATATATTTTCCCTTGTTTCCCTCCTTACTTGACTTGAACTTTAATGTAATCAAATGTCAAGTAAGAACAGGAACTGTTAAGCCTTTCGGAGCACATAAGTTACTTGTGAGTTATCATTGCATTTACATACAATTTGTCAAGTGCCTTTAAAACATTGGAAATATGTTGCGTTTTATGGTTACGTTCTGGAAAATATGGCAACATAACGTTGTATACAATCAACGTTTTGGCGTTCAAAGGGTTAAAGAACAAAGACCACAGCTTATACCTCCCAATTGGATTCTGTACCATTAATATTAACCAATTGTTTTCTTCCTGTTTAATACGATTGGAACCATTTAATGTTAGATACTCCAATCGCTTGAAACTTGTTGCAAAGAATTTGATTGTCGACGGTATTGAATGCCCTTTAAAGATCAATCATTCCCATGCCACTGGACAGGCCTTTAGATGATTGAAATTTTATATGATCAAAGAGGCGAATAGGGCAAGTATCGATGGAATAAGCACTTCTAATACCAGACTGAAATTCATACAGCAAGTTGTGCTTAATCAAATATGGTTTTAGTTGTTTATATACTGCTTTTTTTTTTCTTTCTTTTTTTTTTTAATATAATATACATAGTATACTAACTGGTCTATACTTGCGAACATCTGTTCTGTTATTTTTCCTAAATAATGGTTTGACCCGTGATGATTGATATTAATTAATTGGGAACAATACGACTGTTATAGACAAATTCACAATATAGGCGATTGGCTTCGTTAGAGCTGTTGCCGGATCTTTGAAAAACCGTGTTGGAATGTCGTCTAATCATGTACTTTTAAATTAATTGAGATGACACAATTCTTTATATATAAAGTCTTGAGATACAGGACGTATGTCAACTTGTAAGGAATTGCTAATAACTCTAGCTGTAAAACTGTTGGAAAAGGTTAGAGGTAACTTTCCAGCAAGCTTCGCTGCTACGATGGTGACAAAGGTATTGAAACATTTGCAATGTGATTTAAATTGTGACAATTTTGACCATCAAGGTTTTGAACAACACCGGCATTATCTATTTGTACTGAAACTATCACTCTATCTATAGCTCTTCATTATTGGAGGAAATAAATAAATATATATATATATATATAACCCAGCGTTTTTAGTTTTCTTTAAATTTGTTAGATATATATCATTCTTTTAATTGCCTTTTTGAATCTCTATGTACTAAATTATACATTTTAAAGTACTCTAAATATGAATAAATAAATTTGCAGCAAATGCTTGAATTTGATTGGTTATAATTTTGTTATCCATCATGTCATAGATAACAATTTTAACCGGAAGTCACATGTTGGGGTCTCAATTGGGCAAATTTTTAATTTTGATTCTTTTTAAGCAATTATTATCCGTCAAAATATTTTTAGGACAAGAAAAAAACTAATTAGGAATTAATTTATAAGGATTGATCGCAATTTTTTGTTCGGTTCATTCGAAATAAACTCAAAAATGTGGTACACACCCTTGCGTAACCCGCTTCGCGGGTTACATAGTGTGTACCACATTTTTGAGTTTATTTCTTCATGAACCGAAAAAAATCCTTAAATGTTTACTTCCTGATTTTTATATGATAGTAAGTAAGTGTCACATGATTCACAATCTCATTACAGTTATAAGGACGTTACAAATTGTCCCGCGTTTTTAGTGTTTTTTGACGTTACGTTGCTAATCACCAATACCGTGCGTAACGTTTTAGCATTCATTACTTCCCTTTACAAGGTTACAGTTAAAGCACGCTTGTTGCGTTCTGTTATTTGAGTCTGAAAGTGTTGCCTTGCAAGTGGCTACCGATGTACACCCCTTTATTCCTACCATCGTTACTTCCAATTTGTATATCATTTTATTGTACCGCAAATAGTTCTTATATTTTCACCATTTATTTTGAAATCGTTCCCAACATTTAGATTTGCCAAATCATGGAAATATCCATCTATTTGGGAACAATTACTACTCCACCAAAACAATCTGCAAATATTAACTGGCTTTACACAATGTACGAATATTTAGAAGATAACAATTGAGTAATTAGAAGCGTAAATTGAATAAGAACTGACGATGACAAAGTACAAACAATGATATTCAAAACGTTACACACAAAACTAAAGATTGAGACCCCACAGAAAACCAGGAGTAAAGTTTTCATCAGTAACAGATGCAAGTTCAAGTCAAAGCCAGATACTACATAGAGTGTGTACCAGATACTACATAGAGTGTGTACCAGATACTACATAGAGTGTGTACCATATACTACATAGAGTGTGTACCAGATACTACATAGAGTGTGTAGTCGATGCTCTTGCGGCGGCGATCTGTTGACTTTGGCTGATGATGAAACTTATTCCAGAAACACTCAGTGCGGACTAAACTAGATATTTACATTTTTTTGCACACTAATTTTTTAAGGTATTTGATTTTCTTATCTCATTTTGCATATAGTTTTATTTCTCTGACAGTCGAGCTTATGAAGGTCCGTATTAATAGAAATAAACTGAACGTGTTGGTCAAACAAAAGTGTATACCCCCTTACCTCCAGGTGAACGTGGATACAGTAAATTATATACTTATAAGAAATACCACACTCAACGTTATATCAAGGTATGACAATAGCATTGAAATTAACAGCCCCTTTCGTTTTTCGTCCCTTATCAGGAAAACGTTTGGTTTTTATGGCGGTCTCGCATGACTGCCAAATTATTCTTTATTTTGTATTAATATACATTACAGTTTAGTTTTGACGCACATCCGTCTTCTGTCTTATAGCTATTCATTTAAAAACTTTGTCATTTTAGATAATCATGTTGGAAACGCAAAAACTATGTATGTAGGAGACAATTCTAGTGTACTGCTGGAATGTGACATACCATATTATTATTATACTGGATGGCAAGGTCCATATGGCGGAGGTGCTACTTACTCCTCGAGTAGTACAATAAACCAACAGTTACCAGCAGAATTACGTAACCGACTGGAACTTGTGCCAACGTCAGATCAACGTATCTATGATTTGAGGATCAACGCCTTTAATTCAAGTGATGAAGGGACTTATAAATGTAGCACATATTACTCAGGGGTTGATATTTATGTTTATATCACAGGTAAATAAATATCAGTTTC